>DWHO01004850.1:0-10741 GCA_018247575.1 Eurytides lysithous rurik | reverse complement strand
CAGTTAACACAAAAGTTTAAACGTCACAAAAATTAACACGGCAATCCGAGTCGTCGAGAAAAAAAATGTTATTCATAGCGAGGGATTTCAAGCAATTAATTCATCAAGATTATTCGACGGTGCTCCGATGAATGCCGTTGTTTTTGCCAAATACATACGAAGCCAGCCATTAAAGACCGGTTTATAGGCGTACAGAACAAAACGAGTGATGTATTAGACCGGCCGCGTAATATCGAGAGGGCTTCATTTGAGCGTCTTTGTATTTCTGTTTGTGCGTAGGGTGATAGGCCACATGTAGCCGATTCCCAAGTCCGCAGTTAAACGACCGGAGGCATAGCGTTGAACGGCTGCGTTTGTAGTTCTGTACATTGGTCTTAGATTGCAGTAGGCTGCCGTCCGCAGCGGTAAGCGGAGCGATTTAATTTATTATAACTATTAATCCTTAATAAATTAAGCAGAGAAGGGTTACAAAGGACAGACTTAACAAGAATTCTTTCCGAGTTAACCCTCGGTCAAATTCACTGTCAGCAAAATTTACTATTCTAGAAATTTCTTTTTAATATGGTAGAAAATCACCACATAACTTCCAGGTTACCCTCGAAAACGGAAATTGTGCGTTAAGACGTAATTTTATTTGATGCTTAAGTCGGACAAGCCCTACGTAATAAAGTAACTTAGTAACGGTCAATATAATTTGGTAAATTGCATAATTCATTAGGTGAAAGTGTAGGAGAAAAGGGTATGATGGTAATTTTAATGACAGGCGATTTTCAAATCTTTAATATTCACATTTTTTCTGATAATTCTTTAATTAAATAAATTGTTTATAAGTTATTCAACATAATAGTTAGACAACAGACTTATTTTATAAGAAATCGGACACAGTTTGCTACTGTATCCGATTTCTTACAAAAAACAGCTACAATACTGAAAAAAGAGGACGTAAACGAAAGTAACCTATAGGATATGAATATATTTAAATTTTATTTGTATAAGATGTATTAAAAGACTGAATTTGTAATATATCCCTATTACAGCAGACAAAGACATTATAAGTAAAGGATTTTTAAACAAAGAAATTGTTTCTTGCGATAAGCAATTATTAAGTAGTTGATCTGATCTCAACTCGATCAAACTCTTACATAAGGCAAATTAACTTAATTTGCTTAAATCTGAATCAAAATCTTCAAGCTAGAAGCAACAATATAAATGTTGATATGCATCTCAATGGCATTTTGCATGTTCATAAGAATGATTGCAATCTATTCTGCGAGTATACGAAGTGAAATTTCTCTGACACGAACATTGTAGTCACGAATTGTTAGTCAAGTCTAGTCATGTCTATAACTAACAGGCTTCTAAGAGGGAATATAATTAGTTAATTTTTTATGAACTTTGTGATTATTACTTATACGTCAATTTAAAATGAAAGACATGTATTACCAGTTGTTGGCCTGATTTCTAGAGCAATTACTACGTCTTTCTTATCTTTTGGAGACGAGTGCACAATAGCTAAAATATGTTGGAACTGTTTATTTAGTTTTAAATACTAAGATCACTGTTCTGTTTTAGCCCTGTATGTTTTTAACTTCAAGCAATTGTCTTGCTCATGTCATAGATTATTTTTTTAATATGTATACGAATAATGAATACTATGAACTATTGCATCGTCTATAAATTTCCGTTACTTCATCATTACATTTTATCATTTAAAAGTAGATATTGATGCTAAGATTTGTTCAATAACCAGCGTATGAGAGTTTGTGAGTTGGTAAGTGTGAATCTTGTGAAATATTGATTTTTAAAGAATTTTATTCTCTATACATTTGAGACGAACTATTTATATCTACACTAAAATTTAATTAAAGATACATATGTAAGGACGCAAATAAAGTAATATGTAAAGTACCCGATGACCTCTGTGTGTCCACCGCCTTATACGCCGCTTGAAATGTACCCTCGGCTATTTATTACCGCTCGGAACGTGGGAAAGCACCAAGGAAATTCTGCAACTTTAAGTAATCAATAAAAATCCGTGTGCAATCAAAGGTGCCTTGCTTATTTCATGTGCGTAATATAGTCATTTTTATTAGAAGTATTTTTTTGAAAAGTCTGCACAGGGTAATATGATAGCATTGTAAGTTATTCTGTCTTCAAGCAATTACGTGTAGGCATAACTGTTTTCTGGTTTGAAAAACATTGTCGCCAGTAATATTTAGCACACATAGAGATACATTATCTTGTTATAAGCTCTGAGCGATGAGCTCAGCATAGAAAGAAGCATTTCCTTATCCCGTGAAGGCATTGTTATTTTGTTGTAGTAGGCATAGTTTGTTCATCAAAGCTAGTTGTCATTTATCTGCAGATAAAACAAAAAACTCAAAAAACAGAAGCGCATTGGAGCTCGTCTCTGGTACTTGAATCTGCGACCTGGTATGGAATGTCATAAATTGAGAAGTGTGCAATCTATGTGACCTCTTGACATTTTAAAATGCTTATCACTGTAGATAACATTCTCAAGGTGAACTTGCTCTTAGACGAAATTAAATTAGCGCGTTAAGCCTGATTTATATATTAATATGCACTCCATTATACTGCGATAAAAAATGTCGTGATTTATGTTCTGTGTAAAAGTTTTCTTGCGAATGAGTTTTTTTTCTTGACCTTCTATTCTATATAATCTTAAAATCGTAAGTACTTCAATCTTTGCCATTTCATCGATGAGATAATGAAGTTGATAAGATTTTAATACATTTAACTTTATACGAACAAAGAAAACAATTCAATTGAGTAAGTTTAAACCTAAACTAACAATAAGCGATATTCGCCGTACACGGAAGAGCCTAATACCAGCAATAATGCAAGGGAGGTTACAGAGTGAGTATTCGGTCAAGTCATTTGTTGGTCAAAATGCAAAAATATGAACTATACTTGTGTTTTACTCCAGCCTTTTGTAAGACTTTGGTACTTTAGTGAAGCTACCCTCTGTGCAGTGGAAGCAGTTACTAAAGGGGAAGAATTTACTTATACCTTTGTTAGCGATTTTGTTAGATTAAAATAATTCATTTTTTCGAGGGTATTCTGTATCTTTTTCACTCCCTGTAGCAGAAATAATATCTTTACCAAAAGTCATACCGCTTTTGACGCGTTCTATTGTGAAAATATCACAATGCTACAAATGAAACACAGAGGTCAGATTCGTAATATTAGTACGGAAGTAAGGATAGTAATAGCATTTCGCAACTGTTGTGTCATAGATGAATTTAAATCTTTTTATCACTGTTATACGCTAATTATAAAAATACTGACATTTACCTCAGTCTCCTTAATATTTGCGGAGTTAGCAGTGTCTCATCTCCACGAAATGTGATTCCGTTAAGTATATATTTAAATTTATTTGTAATAAATTTCAGCGAGGATTGTATTATAATGTCAAGGCAGTTATACTTTAATATAAGTCCATCTTTTGAAACGATGAGTCATTCTTGACACGCCAAGAAAAATTCATTGTAGCTGTGCTACAGTTTGAAAAACCTATGTTTTTCAAATTAGACCTCAAACTACTATATAATTTTTTCTTTTGATCATTATGCATATTATGGACCTATTCATATTTTCGACATTTATTTATTTTTTTAAAGGTATAATATAATATAATATTTTTTTAAATGGCATAGTAAATTTAATTCTAATAATTTTAATGGTTATCACACAATTTGATGTTTAGTGTTTATTTATCAGGTGTATCTGTCCACTAGAGGAAAACCTTTAAAGCCACACATTATAGCTATGCGAAAATTTATGTCGGTTACTTGCTTCGCTGCTTCTTGAAAGGAGAAACGAACAAACACCCTTTCGTTTGTATAATACTAATTAGGATGCAGAGAATTAATTCGGCTTATGTCATTCTCTTGCATATTTAACCATTTTTTTTTATTTGACTCTTAACCTAAGTTTTTGGGTAAAAAAGGCTAAAAATTATGGCATTTTACCTTTTCGAAACTTTTGAATAGATAAAAATCATCGCTAACTTTACTTCCAATTATATAATCATTAGTGAGTTCGAAATCCAGCGGTAGGCAATTTGTGGCATTTCTGATGTGCAAAAAATAATTGATTTAATCATCTCAACTGGGTTGCCGCCTGTCATTATTACCATATTAAAACTAAAATAAGATGTCTTCAACTATATCCAAATAACAGTTATAATAGTCTAACCAGCTAAAGTTATTACATTAATTCTTAGTTTGCATATTATTCGCCATGTTCGCTGTATTATTTATACAAAAAAAAATTCTTAGTCATATGTACTAAATAAAATAACCTTCATTTTAAACAGGCTTCATTTATAGCATGACATAATCAAGAAAACACTTTACTCATGACGAGTTTGCGTAAACGACTCAGTTGACCAAAATTGTTTATCACCTCTGCCTTAAAATTCAATGAAACAACCAAATAAGGTGTGCCAATTTTCTGCAAGTATCTGCTTTGAATTAACTGTAAATGCAACTCAATCGAGAATAGTAAGTTTGTTTTCATTGTAAATATACTGTAAACAATTTGTTTCATACTATATAAACTGTAAACTATTAGAAATGTTTTTTTAGAAAAAGGAATGAACTCGTAATTTTTAGATCGTAACGTTAGTAAAATCATTAATTTGATTCATCAGGAATATGAATGTGATTTGATGATCGAAACGATCGTAATTCGAATGAGCAAATCGTCGCGATCTAAATATTAATATTTGCCCGACGTACGTACGTACAATACATATTTGTGAAGCGAGACGACATCAATCAAGGCGTTCAGTTCGTGTCCGTTGAAAAATTGCGCAATATACTCCAATTGGACCCAAACAATACGTCCCCCGTGAAGACGCCGTGACGACATTTGCACAAACGTTTAACAGCCGGCTTCCTGTCGCGCTAACATTGAACCACTTCTGGCCGCGAGCGCCGGCCAAGTGCACCAAGGGTGCTATACGTCGACGGGAATAGAAACCGTATTCTGTGTCGCCAGTTAATCCGCCCACGTTCGCTGAGCGACGGGATCGCGCCAATTTTACGAATGCGATAGTTTTTGTGTCAGTGTGTCTGTTATAAATTGTTTATTTTATTTATTTGTATTGACAATGTTTAAAAACCAAAAGTATGTGTCTGTTTCTACTTCTTTGACAACATACAACTGATCAGTATGATTATTTTTTCATAGATGCAAATTATGAAAGCTATTTTATCCCCCTAAAAGTTGCAAATAAAAACATGAACTGTGACTCTGTTAAACTGTATGCAAGCAAAGATCTAGTAACAAATAAGAAGGACAGTATAACCGATTGTTTGTATAAGCTAACTAGTTCGGTGAAGTCTGCCCTTATTCCATTTACAAGAATTATATCCAATTTCTTAATGGTTAAAATTTTTGGTCCGATTACCATTTTCTGACTCAAGATTATGTTATCTTTAAAGTTCTGGTAAAAAACTACCAAGTTGATTATTGAAACGAGGTTTGAATTAGTATCGGTAATTTATAATAATAAAGCATAATATTGGAAACGTATTTTTTGTATACTTTCTTTTGAATTGGAAAAGGTATAGTGGGTAGGATCGGATATTCGCCACCAACAAATCTCAATACGACACAAACGCGCCTTGAAATTTTTCAACCGTTCGAACCCGAGATTTAAGATATTACAACTATGATATATCTATTTTTCTGCTGTATTGCTGTAATTCGTATTCAATCGCTATAATAGTTAAAAGGAAGTACGTAGATTCAACATGCCGTGTAACTACTGTAGCAATTATTGGATCGTTGTAGTTAATAGTCCCCAGGGATTAGACCCCTTCTAGTCACTGGGAAACATTTAACGGCGACGCTTAAATTTATGTAATGCATTTGCAGATCATATTCAGAATTAATTGTTAAATCAGAAAATCAAAGACAAAAAACATAATGTAACTGATGTGACAACATTTACTAATGATTTTAAATGTATAAATATAAGCTTCAATTTATTTTATTAATATAACAACTTCCTTATCTCTTTTTCCAGGTGGCGGAAATCAATCAAGATGATTAGGCTTCGCGTATCTGCTGGCTTTCTGGCAGTGTCTTTATTGCTGGCCCCTATACTTGCGGCAGTCTGTCCGGAGAGTTGCGTTTGCAATACAACTAGGGATGGCCTCCATCGTGTTACCTGTAGCAGTCTCGCCGAACTTTATAAATTCACTCTTCGTCAGAAGCACCACAATATAAACATTCTAGACCTTTCACATAATAACATAACGAAGTTAAATCATGAACTCGATCGACTAACTGAGATCGTAACATTGGATCTTTCAACAAACGGTATCACAGACCTCAACAAGTTTTTGCACAATGCGAAGAAATTAGTGCATCTTAATTTGGCCAACAATAGGATAAGAAAGCTCTCTTTGACCTACTTGCCTACAAGTGTTAGTTCTTTAGATTTAACTAACAATCTGTTGCAAGACGTGCCTTCAGATTTAGGGCACTTAGTTGGTTTGGAACATTTAGAACTCGAAGGCAATCCCTTAGAATGTTCATGTGAAAACATTATAGCTCGTGATCGCTTACTGGCAGCAAATGTTTTTATAGATAATGTGAAATGTGCAAAACCGGAAAGGCTACATAATCGCTCTTGGTTAGAGTTGAAAACAAAAGATATTTGCAAATCCGCTAAAACAGATAATTATCTAGATATGATGATGGGTGACCAACCGTTTGATGCAATCAAAGTGGGTGAAGAAACAACTGCGCTCAAGTCCATGCCATTAGTAGCGAAAAGTGATCTAGAAGATGGTAAAGTAATTAAGGGAAAAGATTTTATTGAAGACGATGATAGTGAACAGTTTATGAAAGTAGGTAGGTTTACAACATCTTCCCCTTCAAACGATATTGAAGGTTCAGGTGAAGGCGAGGAGAGTACTACAATGAGTGATATAATTGAACCAATTCACGGTCGCAAAATATCTACTGATTTACTTGTCACCGATGAAATATTACTCGCTGATAATTTACAAACAACTGATGATCCAATTGAAGGATCCGGTGAGGGATCTGGATTTTTCATTCCAGAATATGGGGACAGCACTGAGAAACTTCCTGAAACAACTACTGCTTTATATGAAGACTTAAACCCTGGACCAGTACACAAAATATTTGAAGAAAATGCAAACACAGCCACTTCCGAATTCCCAATGCCTCCACCCCCGACAATATATGAAGGAGGTTCTGATTGGCATAGTAGAACTGATCCTGAAGTTTCAACAGAGGCCGTTGCAGTCGCTACACCACAAATCACACGGGATACTACTGTTTCAGAACAAATACGCGTTACACAAGCTTCAGAAGTCTTAGGACAAGCACCTATAAGTAATGAAAATTCAGCTCCGCATAAAACGGGCACTTATGTTTGTATAGCTTTAATTGTAGTGCTACTTGTCGGTTTAATTGGGTTTGCAATAATGAAAGGTCAAATGAGGAAACGCAGAGACAGGCGGCTGCTGAGACAGCAAAAGAGAGACGTAGAAAAAGCATCCAAAGAAATGGTCGATATGAATAAATCCTTGTTGGGTAAACCAGCTCCCATTAGTAATCCCGTTGACAAAAAAGTAAACGGAAAATACGAACTGGTGCCTACCCATGAGAGTATTCAAAAGAAAAACGACAGCGGCGACATTGGAAACGGTTTAAAACATCGCGAAAAGAATGGTATTGACAGTCCTACAGACTCGAATCAGAACAAACGCAGTTCTATTGACAATAACTTGGCCGAGGACAGTCAGTTGTCGCAACAGGAAACTTCATTCGATTCCGACCCCGCTTCACCAGGTTCTAGGAAAGATACGCACTCACTATCCAGCGACGATATTTTCGTGCCTTTGAACGATGATGAAAATCCAAGGTTGAACGGCAATGCCGATTCAGATGTATCCCAGCCTCTCATAAATGGAGATCCTATTACTGACGCTGATTTCCTGTCACCTTCGCAGGAATACGTCCCCGTATATTCCCCAGATATGGGAAGGGTAAGGATCAAAATGACCGAGACTCCAAAACCGAAGACACCTGTACTAGTCACCAGGAGTAGATCAAACGCTGGAGACATCGTCATAACACCTTCGGACGAAAACACACGCAAATCAACCACATGAAAATTGATCCCTGATGCAAGGATAATAAACCTTTGTGTAATGTGTCAAACAACAAACATTTCACTATTGGCGATGTTATGTGATTATATTTGTGCGTAAGAGGGAACTCATAGGTATGAGGGTATAAAATACATCAAACGATCTTTATTTGGGGAAAAGTTGCTGCCAAAGTGTGTTTGTAGTCGACAGTGCCTTTTTTATTCGCTAGTGGTATAAATGTATTTATAAAATTATATTTCGCGATAGGAAAACATATTTTTATACATGTAAAATGTTGCCATGTTCATTTTAGTACTATAGATTGTTAATGTACGTTCGATTCAGTGGTAGGGATAGCATTTTATACGTAAAAATAATGTAACATGTGGGCAATGTTTTAGTCTGGACATTATTCTTGGATTGTCAATGGTTGTGTACTTACTTTATACAGAACGTTAACAATACACGATAGACATTGAGAGATAAATGTCATGACCGCCGTTGGGTTTTGATTGATAATTCCAAGTATTTCCTATTAGAGATTCAATGTTTCAAGTTCTAACATAAGTTCCTTATAATTAATTTTATTGATATAGTTTTTAAGATTGTGATACCATTTACGCTAAGTTAAACCACGCTATTATTTGATATGTTAATGAATAATTAAATTTTGTCATACATTTTTAAGATTTTATAATTTGATGTTAATTTTTTTTTGTATTTTAGCGTTATTGATAATTTTTATCTCATCTCACTGTATCGTTCTGTAATCTCCCATGCGTCTTTGGAAATTATACATCACTAATTTAAACTTATCAACCGCTATTTATAATACTGAGGAACAAGTTATAAAAAAAAAATAAAAGAATTTATTGTAAAAATGTAATTTTATTTCCACTTTACGCCGTTTTTTTTGTGAGGTCGTGGTACTAATCCCGTTCGAGCTGGCCCACTCAGCAGCGGGAACAGCTGCGTGGCTCTATCACCGTCTACAAAAACTGCAGCGTTACTTATAAGGAAATGCCGGAGTTAAAAAAGATTAGGGTTTGTACGCCGAGAGCTTGCGGGGTTTAGTTCACAGACCGCGATGTCGACCGAGTAAAAATTATCGGTTGCTTGGAGCTAGTAGCTAGAGTTTTTTTTTGCTTCGTAAGAAAGCAGTATGCGTGTGGTGTTGTTTGATGACTCAAACGGTCGACTCCGAAGAACATGTCCCCCACACGTAGGTGTGAAATCATGATTACGTATACAAATAGTTTCTAATAGTATATATACATAAAAGTTTATGAAATGTCATTTCGTAAACTTATGTCAGTTCCATACATTTTGGACTTTTCTACTAGCGACATCGTTAATCGAATGTAACTTTGTCTAGAGGGCCTGCTCCTTCTTGTAGTCGATTAAAATGTGTTTTCAATCCCATGGATGCTGATATGAATGTGTGTCATATTGTGTTTTATCTGATGTCTAATGTGACATTATCTGAAGATATGTTAAAAGATTTCTATCATACACAAGTTCTATAGGGCTGTGGATGGCTATTGATGGCGATAGTAATTTGCGTGTCTTGTGTTAAGGAAATTCTTTATTATTTAACACGTTGACTGCCAACTACGAGATAACTCGCGATTGCGTTCTGTTCTAGGACGCCATCTATGAGTTATCTCGTCCTTTGTTTGTTTGTCATTTTTGTGCAACTACGATTAAATTTGGAATATAGGAGTGCTAATATCGATAGATTGCTTCTGTGAAAAGAACAGAAAATTCATTAAAAAAACCTTTTTTTTTTAAATATATTATGTACGATTTTTGATGATAACTATACACTAGAATTAGAGTTTATAATAACATAATATTATTAAATGAAATTGTCATCTTCGGCCAGATTTGTGAATTGTTGAAAAAAAATTGTTGTGACAGTCAACGTGTTAATGTAATCTATCTATAAGATTCGATCTACGAGTTATATACAAAAAAGAAACGACGCCTGCGTCAAAAAGAACCAAACTCATCAAAAAGTGAATCATGACGTTAACTATCTAATCGGCGATTTATATGACGTTGATACTTTTGAGTGTATAAGCAAGGGCAAAAATCAGTCCTTTATTGAGTACCGTAAAATGGGGTGAATAGAAAGTTTTCGGCATTGTTTAGAAGCCTGCATTGGTACAATGCAAATTCTATAATATGGGTGTTTTTTGAATCTTTTTTTATTAGAGCAAGTTTTTTTTACACGCTGGCAACATTCAATTAACCTGAAGTTAGCAGCGGTTGAAAAAGAAAGTGTCAAATGTGACCGCTCGACCGACGTCAAAAATGTGCTTCTAAAACTTTGTTTTAAAATTTGATCAATTCATTGTTTTACTAAGAAATTCTGTTTGGAAAATCGCTTGGTGCGTAAGTTTGAAACTTAAGTTAGCTTAAGTTAATAAAATGTGTTGTTTTTTGTCTGGTAATTGATACATATGCCGAATGTCTCGATTTTTCTTAATTCCGAGGTGAATAGTGATGGTTGAGGGGTGATTAGAAACGTAGAAGGGGGTGAATGGAAACGACAAAGTGGTAAATAGAAACAGGAA
>DWHO01004849.1:0-10742 GCA_018247575.1 Eurytides lysithous rurik | reverse complement strand
ATTTGCCCCGGGTGGGAATCGAACCCACGACCTGCGACGCCGAAGCCAATAGCTTAGCATCTGCGCCAAACGGTCATGAAGTTGTGTCAAACGCTTATATATCTGTTTTAAGTTTGATAAAACATTTGTAACATCTCCATGTCAATGAATATGATATATAATATATGGCGTAAAACTAACCCTTCTCCAGTCTACCCCTGATTAACCCTTAACGGACCAATGCCGCCATATAAGCGGCACGGCAGGTTTACATACTGGATCCAATGCAGAGTATATGACGGCAGTAAACTTTTTAGTATTTTTGCTACTATCATTGTTGTTGTATTTAATAGTATCGCATTAAGTGTAGTGCAATGTCCTATCTGTGAATTTGTTTTTGCTTCGTATCAAAATAGCGTGATCTGGCGGGAAAAAAAAAATCTGGTAATACTTCCGGACCGTTAAGGGTTAACTTCTAAGCCTCTTTTGCATAATCATAAGCCACTTTTCCTTCATATATAATATATCCAACACACGCTGGGTATTGTTATAAATATATTTATGTTGGTGTGTAATAGCAATAATACATAATATAATACTTTCTGCAAAACACTAAGCAATTACAAAATATGCTAAAAATTAAAATGAACACAAAAACACACGGGCAAAATGTTAATATCAAGCAGGTTGGGTAGTTAATTAGTAACATTTATATGGAGGTAAAAGCATGCGCAAGCAATAATCAACACGAGTAAAAGTCTAATCAACTTAAAAAAAGCACTTTATTCATATCCATTAATACGTATCTTCATATTATCCTAATAAAGAATGTATAAACTTAAGTTTAACTTTTCGTGAACATTTTAGCTTATATTCAATAAGCCATAATAATACGGTTCAATTTGGTCTGATACAGACCAAACTTTGTAGTTCTATAAGCCTCCATGGTTTTTTTGTCTCGTCTCTTCTACTCTGTACACAAATGTCGTCATTACAATATGACAAAAATGAACTCACGAAATTGTTCAACAAAATATTTTCTCTACCCGTCGTAACTGATTTAATTCAACAAGCACTTCTATATAAATCAGAGACTCATTTTATAAATCAAAATACCTGATCGAAATAAATTTGCGATATAAAGGAAAAAATTATTCCAATTATTTTTATATTGTAGAATATTCGGGTGAGAAAATTTCTAAATACAATGTATAACAGGACTACTATAAAGTAGTTATTATTAATTCGACAGCGATGATAATAGGTACCATTCACTATTTTATAAAATAGCAACACGCTGACGTAAATGATTTGACAGAAATGATTACTCGTCCCTTATATAATCTGTGCACACATTTTACGGCACATCTCAGTAAACATTCCCTCTCCTTTTTTTATTTTAAAGGTCTACCGAGACCCTTATGTGTTCCTCTTGAGACGCCGCCGTGCGGAATTTATCTCTAGACAAAATGTACATGACGACCGCCATTATTGCGATGGATGTCACCCCGATGGCATTGATGATGACACCTTCCCTGGGCAGCGCACTGTACCTCTCCGCACTGTGAATACGTACACGTACAAGCGACGGGCAAGACAAAAGCGAGGTCACACATATCATCAGCGAAACGAACAAAATTTAAATGTGAACTAGTGCAACAGATAATAAAACATCACAATTATGAAACTATGTAATTTGTTAAAAAAATAATATCTTCGCAATGAAATAAATGATTTCAACGACAATTTAATTGAAGCCAATTGCTTAGAGTTTAATAATGATTGTGTATGGACATGCAGACATTCCCATTCAAGATTCGGTCGGAATTTCAATGCTAGTACATCACTAATGCGAACAACAATACACACTTGAAATTTCTACTTGACTTTGTATAAAAACGGTTAAGGCTATTTAGATATTTGAATACGTACCCTAAAGTGAAGATTGCCTTCTCGGTGAGTCCAGTCAGGCAAGCGGCAACGCCAAGTACGAAGGTCAGGATACCGAAAGCGGCGTGAACCGGTACGAGCGAGGCGCGGAAGCTGGCAGTGCCCTTGTTGCAGATTAAGAGCAGAAGGAAACTGAAGAAGCCGACTGCATACTGCAAGAAATGGAGACGATATTCTCTTAATTATTTTTAATGTACTCGTACATACAATATTTAAACTTGAAACTTAATCCATATCCATCATATTTGAATACCCACTTAGTGATTGCCAATATAACAACGAAATTATTAGGCCTGAGGGAACTAGGGTTGACATCTTAGATCAAGCATGAATATGCGAGGTTTCTGTCCGTATGAAGTCTTAGAAGTATAAAGAAGCTTATAGAAGCAAGTTTTAGCGACTTAAATTAGCTTTACATCTCGAGAGGTCGTTTGCTAGCCGCAACACCCAGCCCATCGGAGTACATTTCCTTATATATATTATATAGCATCTTACCTGAATTCCAAACAGTCCCATAGCCACGAAGCCAATCCAGCTGTGAAGCGAGTAGAAGTTATTGATGCCCTTCTTGTTGTGGAAGTCGAGGACGGCGAGGAAGCCGATGACGATGCAGGGGAACGCAAGGGCGTGAAAAATGGCGTGCAGCAGTTTGACGTAGATGCGCCTGAAGCATCGACAGATGCGGTAAAGCAGGACCGCTGTGAATGTCAAATACACAATACATTAACACTGAATTCTGTTTCGACTGTTCGTTGAATCAAGGACATTCCAATCAATTTAAAACGTTTTCAGCTGTGGAAATTGGGCAATAGTATTTTTCCATCGATATTTGGCCTTGGATTATGTTTTCCCACTCCACCACACTATTCTAAAACATTGGTTAGTGTATTCGTGTGTTAACACAAGCATAGAGATATTTGATTTTATCCAACCAGACGTAATTATAATAGTGTTTTCAAAGGCGTAAAATTCAACCAATATTTGAAAGTTGGTCGTAATATCAAAGTGTATCAAGATGCCGCTATTATATTCGATAAGTACTTCCGCCATTTTATAATAACAAAGTGTTTTCTCAAGCCATTCATAATAAGTCAGAACATATAAAAATTTAATGTGAGAAATAAAGTTTCATTATTCTCTCCGGCTTCAACCAATTAATTTAAAAGCTATGTTAGTAATATTAATGAAGAGAAAACATTTTTTAAACTATTTAAACCCATAGCTTACTTTATTTTTGATTTTCAACTATACCCTTTTAAGTATATAGTGAGAACAAACAGTGTAAGCAAAAAAAATACGTCTTGAAAAATAATGCGACGGAAAGCCACTTACAGAACCCGCTGAAAGTGATAAAGCCAGCCACCATCAGCGTTGGATGGAGGTTGAACTGCTTCTCGGGGATGTCGTCAGCCCAGGCGTAGCCCTCTCGATAGAAGAATATCCAGAAGATCGTGAGCGCAGACACCCCGATGAGGAGGATCGTCGCCAGGGTGATGATAAGCGCGTACTCGCACCACTCGCACGCGCCCCTTTCATTCTCGTCGGAGTCGTACGAACGGCTGCGCTGACTGAAACAATATAACACGACCATGTTAAGTTTTATATAATAAAGTTGACAATATTGACCCTTAACAGTTTGAATGCGCGATATCGCTTCTCTGTTTTTATATTAAAATTGCGCAGAGAGTGATTGCGCTCCGATGTTTTCTCAGTTTAGTGTGAATTTAAGCTGGTTGCGTTAGCGAAGCATACAATTTGTCGGTTTACAATGTACAAGTAATAGTGTCTAAAGTGGCTACAGTTTTCTTAAAGAATTTGTTCATTTATTTTACAATTTTCCTCATTTATTTATTCAGTTATTTCATCTCATCCTCATTTATTTATTCAGAGTATTTGCGAAAAATTGCACAGATTCGAGTAGTATTGCATAACAACTGTTATTAAATTAATATTGTTGAAAAAAATTTCGTTTTATTTGTTATATTTTATTCGTTTTTTTTTAACATAATTTTTGTGATCTAATTAGTTATGTTTGTTTTGAATATACCCAAACTCATCTACCTTTTTGACATATGCTCACAAATGGTTAATGGAAAATATATAAATAATATAAAGATAAACAAATATAACACAATCAATAGAAATAAACTATTACCTATAAAAAAGCTGATTTCAACTATATCTAATAATAACTCTACATACATTTCCTACTACTTTAAAAACTTCACGCAATAAAAAAATATTTTAATTGATCATCAGAAATCGTACATTGCTTCAAGAAAAGAAGTTTCGGAATACAAACCAAACAAAAAAAAACTATTCTCAAAACATATGTAACAATATCATCATCAATACAGAACTGCACTAAAACTGTTTCATCCTAGTTAACGTACCAGAAAACCGCAAAGTAGCGAACTCTGACATCTGAATACAACGTACGATTTTATATGTGTCCACGCGTACAAATACAGCCGCTGTAAGCTTATATTCCAGTGTAATGGGCCTGTGCAGACCACACAAGGGTGTCAAGTAGCCTGAGATTATTCGTCGTAGTCGACAGCGCCGGATGTTCTGGAGGAGGCACGTCACGGAACGTTGAGAAAGGCGACTTTTGAAGCACCCTATAACGCGCGCTCGTGTGAAACCATTGAGACGTGATCAACGAAAGTAATGAAAATATCACAGAAGCACATGGTATGAGACCGCTAATAATTAGAGAACTAAAAAAAAGTTTAATCGCGATCTAAGAAAACTTTAACGATTTGTTTACGTTTAGAGATTTAGATATAAATGCTGAAAATAAACCTGGCTGCGATTGACTGTAGTTCATCGTGGTATAAGTACAATAAAAATTAGTTGTTAATACTTATACGACGCATAAAATGTTTTATGTCTAAAATAGACTGCCCTTTACTCACCACTGTTATGTTATGTATACGAGTAACCTTTAAAGTTATTAATATAAGCCTTATTTTAACTTCATTTCGCTTCTTCTATAAGGTACTATTAACCAGATGGACGCTTATTTATTATTCACAAATGCAAATGGGTCAAAAATTTCACTTTTTGAAAGTTTTTATTATGTTGGTTTAACACGCGACCTTAGCTCTAGGGCCATGAATTATTGTATTTGTAAATAAAAATGTAACACAAGACGACCGCGGTTTACAGTCACGTAACATACATACAAAAAAATTATTACACAAAGAAAAACATCCTCTTTTCGAAGTTGATAAACGATCGCAACGAGTACTCGAATAACTTCTTTAAAAGATATTTTAATAATTCTTTTCTCCTCATAAATAGTTAAGCGTAATGTGTAAGAAATAAACTGTAAAAACAATGATGCGATGTATGTCAATGGTACTTTGACGAGTTGGTGAAAGTCTTTTATGAGAAGCGGCACCAACTAACAGCGCGTCTCTCAATCGTGTAATGGGAAACACGCTTTAACAATTGTGCCTAGCCATTATTATATCTGATCAATTAATAAAACCGGCCAAAAGTATCCGAGCTACGTCTTTGGCTTCAAATTTTCAATTTCAATTTTCTAAAAATGTTGCATTGTTTGATAATTTAGAAATATCTTTATTGATAGTGAAGTCGTTTGCATTATTAACACGAGCACTTTACTAAAAGCAGTTATTAGGAATATTTCTCACTTGCGTTTAGGTAATCCATACTTTTTCTACTTAGGTTATATGTGTATAATATGTATGTATAATTCTACTTTCACGCAGTTCCAACTTACATTTTGTGCTTCGGAGAGACATAAGATTTTGTAAGATTAGAACCACATAAAATACATCTTTCGAAAATTATAATCGATATGCATGCAAACAAGCCGCGGTAACTCAGTATCTGTTGGGCACAAGTTTTTTCTAAACGGTGGGAGTTATATGTTTATGTGTATAATTGTGTCAAAGTGTTTTAAAGCTACTACTGAATTCTGTTGAAATGAAACTATTTGTTGATTTTATCGTATTATATTTTGGTTATATATAATTCTCGATGTTTCGGCATTTTATAAAGAAAAAATAATACTTACATTTAATGGATAAATGTTTATAAATATATGAACATTATACCTTCTTAAAAAATAGTAAAATGGAAACAAATATTTCAAAAACTCTCTACTTTTCCTTTCGATGTTACGACTCTGTTTGCTAGAATGAGAATATAGTTAACTAAAGATAAATTGACTAATGCTGCTCATGTATTTCGAACATAACTGAAGAGATACGCAAACAGAATAGCGATTCTGACAAATGGTGCTTCATGACTTGTAACTTTCTCCGATCTCGGACAGAATTCGCACGTGTCGACTGCAACGCAATGATAAGTTCAACGTCCGACTCCGAAGAGAGGAAACGAGATAAACGTTTTCTAACTCCGAACCCGGCGTCAGATCGTGTGTTTCTTAGTGAAACTACACGGGATGGCCCGCAGCGGTCCGGAGAAACGTGGCATAGGGTCCGGAGACGCGAAGGGAGAGGGGCGCCGGTCACTGACCCCGCCGGCCATGGTACTCCTGGCCTACATGGAAGTTATCGACAAACCACATCTCCGCTCATCTACCTACAACTGGATCGAATTCACAGGCGGTGCTTAATTTTAAAACCGAAATATTGTTACGTAACCGCATTATAACACGAGATTTATATTCTGTATTTAGCTGCTCTTTCGTTCGAACATCGCAAATAAAACCCTAAAATGGGCTATAAATGGACGTATTGAGTAACAGTTTTAAGAAGTAACAACAAATTTACTATTTACAGTCGGTAAGTTTACACAACTGCCAGTTGGTTTAAAAGCCCGGAGAAGGGTAATCACAGTGCTAATGGAAAGAGGACTTTGTCGCTAAGAAACTCATTTAACTGTGAACTCTAACAGCGATAAAAACAAGAACTATTTTACTTTTAAAAAGAACACATTGAAACAAATTTTATTAAAGGCGAGGAAGTTCAATCCGTTAAGAAGAAAGTCAAAGACACCGAATAAAGTTTTTAAAAGTTCTAGATGTTTGAAGCTGGCTCCAACAGGCATAAAAGCTCGTTTTGAATGTTTATTAAATTTTTTATAGATTTGAAAAGTGAAAAATAAAAAAAAATATATTTTATCAACACGAATTTTAATCTGCATAAAATCCCTTTTACTAGACTAAATAAACTATTGTAAGAACAATACGTATACTGAAAGACCTTATATAAGCAACAATAAACAACTTTCCTATTTAATAGTTATATCGAAGTATTTTTATGAAACTTAACTACACAACAAGAATTCAAGGTTAAATAACACAATCGCCCATTATCGTAGTTCCATTGAGTTTCAAACGGAATAGTCCAAAACCTTTCTTGTTTCTGCTCTTTGAAATCATTACACCGCAGAACACCTTTCGTATTAATGCTTTGCGATGGAATGTGTGGCAACTTCTTTCCATGCAATATTTCGCCAGGCGAACTTTGCAAAAGGATCTCTACCATTTCAAGTTTGACCGGCGTTTTGTAATCTCAAGTTATAATTATATTCGAAACAATGACTTATGTACTTAGTGGTATTGTATCTCAGCAGTGACTTCACTTTCTGTTACAGCATTACTAGTTGATCGTACGATTGCCTAAAAATTGAGATTTCAATATCTTGGAATAGACGCTAAGGTTATTTTAATGTTATCAACATCACCGCTGACTCCGGTTTTGTGGAAAATCATTCTCATTGAAATAAGAGAGTAAAGGAAAATGAGAGAACTTGCATACTGATATACACTATAATATCTTATGCGTAGTATTCAACGGAGCTGGAAACGTCAATCTAAGCCTAGCTCTTTTTACTTATAGTATATTATAAAGTGTATTTGGTACTCTGTCCTTCTTTACTTAGTAACGGGGTAGAAAACTAACTTGGAATCGGTAATACTGCGAGTTTTTGGAATAGCAAGTGAGTTCGATTTCATAAAAACGCTCTAAAATCACAAAACGGACGAGTGCGGCTGCTAAGTAATAATGAGCACCTACTATTATTAGAAACGCGAAATTTGTTGGCTTGTCCATCTTTCTTGCTATAACAAAACTAAGATTTCGCATTTTATTTTACATAGGTGTAGTTTTTGAAACCGGGAGTAACACAGATTAGTTTTATCCCGAAAAAATTACAAAAAGAAGAAAAACCGCATTAAACCAATATCAATACCAATAATTACGGTAGGTTTTAAAACCTAGTAGTTATTCACAAATTTCCATAAGTAAAATTAGTCTAAATGTATTAAACGGGTTTACCATTTTGAAAATGGCGAACGACATCCGCTTTATCATCCGGTTAGCATAGTTCCCGTACTTCGTATTGAGAACATATCACCTGACACTTTTTCCACGCTCGTAATAAATTGAATCTATAATAAGAGAAGTTCAACTTCATCTTGAGACAACGTGTCTACATGACTGTTAAATGTATTTTAAAAGCTCGTGTAACAAATTTGTCGACTTGATCTAGATGACATGAATACGTTACCTTTTAAATTTACTTAATATGATCGAGCAACTTGAGTTCAAATCCAGACGCCGGCGCGTATTAATTTTTTATTGTCAATTTTAAATGCTTATTAACCACATACCGAACGATGTGGGAAACATTGTGATAAAACCTAAATTAAAAAAATGTTTAAAAATATTTCTGACACTTAGTGTGAAGTCAAAGGCAGCATAAAGTTCTCACACAGAAGAAGCTTTTGACAAGCAGCACAGCAAAATAAATAATATATTTTATTACTTACGTTCCTAATTTATAGTTCAGTACGTGATTAGTTTTGATAACGTTTCATATAGAACTTACTGAACTGTAAGACCTAGGTCCAGTTATAGGTTGAGAGTAATGGGTGCATTTCTTTGAAACTTCTTTACAAATTGTCTGTAAAGCTTCAATTTTTAAAGACGACTTGCACACAATTTTAGCATCAAATAAAGGAAAATTACAACATTTCGCGACGAAGCAAAATGATAAAACTGTAGCAAAACGCATAAAAAATTCTCTAATGTATACAAATGTCGTTAACGTGCGACCATCAAATGGCCGTCGACCGAATTTCATTTTGCATATCGTCACTAAGTATCCCAAACAAACGCTTTCATTCACGATTTAGAAATATTCGATATCTGTCGAACGGAGGCCAACGGCCCACTTCTATTTAACTGTAATTCATTTTGACACAGTATTTTTTGCCGTCTAAACAAATACGCTTGCACGGTTTTGTGGTTCGGAACGTAACTTTACGTGACATTGCGATTAGATTATAATTTTATTGTGATTTGAAAATTAAAATGTTTATGTGATATATTATCCTTAATTATTTTTTTGGTTTACCAATTTCTTTTTAATTATTGCAATTAGTTTGCAGTGTTACAATATTTGTGAAATAACGGTCGAGATCTGAGATTCTTCAAAAAAGTCGGTCAAATTTTTTTTTTTACTTTTGTACACCATATTCATAAATTTAAAAAACAAACATGTATGTCGAAGAAACAGAAGACGACACTGCCATCGCGTACACGTAGTGCAATTAAAACTGGTCCGATGTCTCCTTAGAAAGCAATTTGAACATGAAAGCGGCCCTCTTATGCAGATAGAACATGCCGAGATTTCTATCTTTTGAAAAGGCAAAAGGTTTTTCTACGAAGCTTTCATTACAAATTTAAACGCGAAAGAGTTCATTATGAAAAGAAACTCTTATTATATCTTCAACACTGAAGTGTGTACACTTTTATATTTTTTATAAACCTTAATCCTTAACTACTAATTTATAAATCTATGTTTCTAATAAAACTATCATGTAGTATTTTAAACCAGTATTATTATATTCCGTTATTCAATAGCACATTTAACATACGGTATAAAAATAATCAAAAAGGTATACAAGCATCAATTCATGCCATATATTTAGAATTTTATAAAAGAATAATTTAAAATGCGTTATTAAAATATTTGAAAATGTTAAGTTATTTCTAAAACAAACCACTTTCATACAATATGTCATAAAAGAATAAAAACTAAAAATTTAATGGGCACTCAAAAGTTATGGGCAATACTTTCGACAGTCAAGGCAGCATTTTTGGTATTTCGGCATTTCGGCATTAGAGCGACTCCTTGTGCATTTTCGGGCAATGTTTAGCTTTGGCATTTTTCGAGCGCGGCTGGTCCGTAACGAGGGCGCTCGTCTCCACAAGAACTACTGAATAAACGGGCGCCGAGAACCGCGTCCGCTCCAGTTAATGAGGAAGTGCTCTAGAAAAAACTACACTACAATTATTATTACAAAACGTCACAATTCCGAGGGACGGTGAACAATGAAAGCACCTGTAGCCGCCGGGTTAATCTTCGCGTTTTGCAATCTTAGGTAATGGTGGTACCATGCAGCCGTGGTCTTACCGGTGGCGTGAAAAACTAATGTGTCGTTGGAGTACGTAAGTAGACGTAATTGCGTATAAATCTTTAACTTTTGAATATAGTTTCGTTTTTTATTTATGCACACGTGGTCTTAAAAGTCTGCAGTCCACGTAAAATGCAATTCCCTAATGCTCTATTTAATATTGTGTCAAACTCTCATTCTCCTAAATGCTTAGGTTTCTAAATTAAAAAAAAATCGGGCCGATAACAAGTATTTCTAACTACACCTATCCCCTGATTTACACGGTAGATACATTCCTGAGAAAAACGTGTAAATCGAAAATTAAAAATTTTCATGTCAAAACCGTGTAAATCGAAAAGCTTGCAGAAAATGCATAATTTTGCTATTTAACAGTTGTGATTTTTTTCAATAT
>DWHO01004848.1:0-10742 GCA_018247575.1 Eurytides lysithous rurik | reverse complement strand
CTGTGAGGTCGTGGTTCTGACCCGGTTCGAGCCGGCCCATTCAGCAGCGGGGGCAGCTGCGTGGCTCTACCACCGTGCATTTGGCTATCCTAAATGTTTACGCTTGACGTGTGTATATAATTACACGTAATTGCACTCACGAGTCAATAAGTATCAGTGTTAATGTGTAATAATACCGATAAAATATTTTATTTGTGATTTGGACTAAAATAAACGTGGTCAAAAGCTACGCTAATAAACGTTTGATGTCATTAATAAAACTTTACACCCGTTTGCGAGTTTTAAAATAGGCCTTTGGCCTATATACTCAATCGATATACACGGGTCCACGGGTTTTAAATATGCATGAACTGGATTACTCATCGTCTATAATTCCGAATTTCTGGAGAATTTTCCCCACGATATTGAACTAAACAATGACGATAGCACGCTCAATCTGATACCACGGGACGTTGGCAGTAATCCAAGCGTGTTGCCACGCTACTACTCGTCTAAACAACCTGCCCGCCTCTATGTTTCGCTTAATAACAAACAATCTTTAATCTACGTAAGTTAATGTGCCATTTCTAAACCGAGATGTTTATCATCAATTACCTTGTACCAAAATTTATTTTTGCGCAGTATAACCTCAGCAAATCCATTAGAATCAAACTAATTAAAAGAATAGTATACCCGAGGTGTTTTATTTCATATTAAAACTAATATACCGCAATTTGTTTAAGACTAAAAAATATAGTTTGATTTTCTTTTCACTCCGCTTCCATCACAGTGAAGTGTTTCTTGACAGCAGCATGTTTTCATAACCGAATTTTATAATTAGAATAATATTATTCTTACATGAAAGCTTTAAGCTTCATAATATTTGCTCTTGATCTTCTTTTTTTTAGGAATTTAAATTAAATAGTTTGTAAACGGCCACTTATTTTTTTTTTTGCGATATTAGAGTATAATCCGTTTAGTTTCTTCCTATCTATAAGTGCCACGCCCTAAGGAGTAAATTCTTTTGCTATTCCCGGCCTACAACTGCCTAATAAAACCCACACAGGGAGTTGGACCGAATTTATTATGTGAGTGCCGTGTCTGTGAAATTTATGAAGTCAGTCTATATTGTGCTTTTGGATTGTAGCCAATTGTGAGCTTGCAATTTTTCTTCGACGCCATGTAAACAATAAAATATGAGCACACGTAGGTAGATTTTAATTCTAAATAACGCTATATTTTATTTTATAACAACAATAACTTACCGGCGATTTGTTCTGGTGGCAGCTCGTCGGCCTGCAAAATAAAATAGTATTTTATTGTTAAAATTTTATAGTGTACTTTTAGATTCACTGTTATATTATTGGCGAAAACAAACGCTCTCGGAGTAGAAGATTTAATTGAATTGATACATGTAGGCTATAACAAAAATTAAGTTTCTCTTAAATCTCATCAAAGTAGCGAGGCGTATTACATTTATTTTACGTGCGATTGAAACTAAAATAGAATCTTTGGTTGTGCCTGCTTTTGGTTTCGCTTCCAACAAGCATCCACTATTAAAGTTGGTAGTTTTGTTTTATTTTCTTGTAAAAGTGTTGAAATTTTATACGTGAAGTAAATAAAAAGTAAACACGTAATGCGGTTTAAATAAGTCGGGTTGTTATCGAATGTCGAAATAGAATCAGTTTCAGATCTGTTAAGGAAAAATATTCGTATATATTGCATGTGTGTCATAACTTTTATTTTATAATAAGAATTTTATTTAAGACCTAGTGGTGTAAAATCTTTTAACTCCGATTACAAACCATGTATATTGTCACATAGAAGTTTAAAGGAACTAAAAACTTATGTGAACCAAAAATTATCCTAATGTAATTGTATATCATTACTTAAACGTCACGTCATATTTATTACATTTAAATATAATTATTGTTTTTCTTTTTTATCAAAGTTTTATTTTCAAATTTTTTAACCAGTCTATCTATTTATTTTATAATTTCATAATTATAAAAACTAGTTTAGTGTTGATTATAATCATCATTTATTCTTATTTTGAATAAATTCATTCCCTACGTTTAACAAATATTATAACATCAACATAAGAAATGTGTAAGGTCATCCTTTCTTAAAGGTTTACTAAAAAGGTCAATTGAAAGAAGAGAAGTTTGGCATTGAAAAATTCTTTTGATAAATTATATCAAAATTATAATTAAACCATTGTTTTCAAATCTTCTCTCGTTTAATCAATAGTACATCTACTTTTGTGACGTTGTTATTTTGTAATGTTTTTTCAGAGATTAAATTCAAGAAAAAAAATTCGGACCGCACCTGTTATGTTATTACTTTGTGAAATTTATGAAATACTCTTTGATGCGTGTTATTCTCGCATCGTGTTTTAAATTCTTTCATAATTAGTGAAATCTTCAAACAAAAAATGTTACTACGATACAAATTATCGTTAAACCTACCCAGTCTTCTGTGTCCAGAACCATGTTTAATGTCACTAGTTAGCACTGTGAGACGCACAACACGACTGGCAACGAAAATGCTGCTGCTAACGTTCAGGGTTATTTTCTGCTTCTTTACGAGTATGGCCTTTCGGCTGCTTTCATATAAAATAACGCGAGGCGCGTGAGAGGGCGACGGGGGGTGGGCTGGAGTCCTCATCCTCCTGCGCCGGCGGCGACCAATGGCGCGGGCCCCAAACGGCAGGATGCAGACGTATTTTTAGTCGGAAACGTGGTCAGGAACAACGTAAACAGGCGGCGCGTGCTGAGCCGTAATCAGCGAGCACCGCCGCCCGCCTTGCCCTCCGCTTGCCGTCGCTGCGTCATTCAACGCGAATTCTCTCTCGTTTTCAGACCGTTTCACGTATAGCCGTTTATGATTTACATTTACGCACGCCAATTTGGTAATTCGGAATGTTGATGATTTGTATAATGCAATAGATTATGCGCATGTTTGCGCGTATAACTACAAAATCCTCTCCGCGTATGTTAACAGGTACTACAATATAAAATAAAAATATGAAAGGTAGTCGTGCTATCGTCGTAATTGAGGTGAAGATTTATTAAGCTGTTACACGTGGTAAGGCAATATGATATTTTATAACGTCCCTGCTGATTAAATAGATCAGCCCGTTGGAAAATAATGATGAAGATTATCATTATTCATATTACAAAAGACTGTAATGAAATAAAAGTTGTATTATAGCGTGTCGTCATATGTGACATGTGTGAAAAGCGATCCTTTGTCGATAGACAACACCTAATGTGTTATAAGGTGTTTGGGGGCCATTTATTACTTTCTACCGACTAAACTAATGAGACGAACAAGACGCAAGACTTGTTAGATGGTAAGCGAAAATTTGTTCATAATACCTCAGTGTCGCACAAGTACTTCGAACTGAACTAGTTAAAAAATGCAGCGCTTAACGCTTGTCATCCAGATATGAGATGGTCTATCTCTGTGCCCTGTAATTTCGACGGTAACATTACCCCTTAAATAGGAACTCAGAGTGCTTGCACATTACTTCTTGGCGGTAATATCAATGCTGTAGAACAACCCCAGACAAACTCTTAAGCCTATTGTGATTTTTAGGCACCTATCAAATCAAATCATCAAATATTTTTATTTAAATAGACCATTTAAAGCGCTTTTGATACGTCACGTACATTTTGTTTCGTGAGGAAGCTACTATCGGCTCGGAATGCAGTTCTGTTAAGAAGAGCCGACGAGAAACTCAACAGCGGCTCTTTTAAAATAACGTTACAATATGTTAAGCCTTAATACATGTAATAGCTATCCCGCAAACGAGTCAATCAATTAAGTTCCACGCATTTCAGTCTCCCAGAAACTTCTGAATAGAGTAAAGCTTTGAGAAACAAAATGTTTCTTACTTAGTTTTAAAAGAGCCAAATGATACATCTAAGATATTTTGTGGAATTTTATTAAATGTGCGTGTACTGAGGCCCGTGAAGGATTTTTTCACTGCAAAGACACACAAAGGCACTGAGTTTACCTGCGAGTGTTGAGAGATGGGGGTTCCACTAAAGTTTTTTTATCTAAAGTTATACTCAAGAAAGTAGTTGAATCAGTAAGAGCCAATGCTTCGTTGTTAAGAAGCAATCTGAAATTTTTACTTTTAACATTAGAAAGTTTAAATTCAATACATTTAGTTTTATTGGTATTTAGCACTAAATTATTCGTATTATATTATTTCGTTCAATACTGACACTGTGCCGGTTTATGTATTAATTTAGATGTTGACAATTTTTTTTTAATTTCAGCCGTGCCAAACACTCAAAGTGTACTTAGCACATCAAATAACGTTGTTAGAAATTCGATTCATTGTGGTTGTTTTAATACTTAAGCGCACGTCTTCAATTCCGCTTTTGTTTATTAAACTGCAGACATTTTTTTAAAGCTAAAATACGGAACTTCCATTATAATTATACATCATTTATTTTTTCTATGTAAAATAAAACTAGCTAAAAAAGTCATGTATGTCGTATGTATAACGTATGGATTGCAGTTAGATATCGTAACTGGCTGTAATATTAAAGAAGAAAATAGATGTTGGAAGGACAACGTTTTCCCAACTTTTTATCTACACTGTATAACTTTTTATATAACAGCAAATTTGAGTATAACATGAATAATTGTATTTGGCAAAGTGTAAAGAATATTCAACAAATTGAATAAGTGATATATTAAAACGCTTCATGATTTTTATCATTATAACTAAATATATTCTCTATTTCATACTTACTGCTTGCTTACTGTATACTTACTGAAAAAGGTTTTCTTTTTTTTGTGATCGGTCAGGTACCGTAAACTAAAATAAAAAGGTGTTTTAAGCCTGGTAACTGTTATAATAAAAATGTAGCGATTTAGGGTGTGTTATATCAAGTGATGGAATTACAATTACACATGTATTATGTATGTATAAATGAACACCAAAGATAAGTCACAAATATAAAAATAAAAGCAATGATATTTCAAAAATCAAAGAGGTGTACGCTTAATAGCGGATAGCATTAATTTTATTAAATCGTATTGAAATAAATCATACGCAATCACTCCAACCTTTTAGACGTTCGCATTCAATTTATATTAGCTGAACCATCGTCCACGCAGTTATACCCTTTGCAATTTTCAAGCGTAGTACAAATACATCTTAATCTACTCAGAAAGAGCATTAATCATTGCCTCATACGTCACATTGACTAGCGCTGGTGGAACAGGCTGGAAAATTGGCAGCGAAGTCTCAAATTGAAAGCAATAACATACTGTCCGAACGTAGTTCATTGATCTTATTATTCGTCCTTTTATCTTCTCCCGAACGTTTAATTAATTACACTGCATGTACCCATATGACTTCCAGTGACAGTAAAAACCAACTGATCAATTGTACTTTTCACTCAGCTGAGGTTAGTTTTAATTAGAGAACCCCAACGATTGTGGGATCTAAGAAAATACGATATATAAAATATTTTGTAACATATATATAGACATGTAATAAATAAACAAAGATGTTAGTTCAGTAATTTTTTCTCCTCAGTTTGTCAATCGATTTCCTTTTTTATTTTGCCAGTTTTATATTAATTGATATTAGAAATAAAACGTAGATATAGAATCGTTAAAGATAGTATATTTAAATACGTTAGTCATACTTTTAGTATAGCGTTTCATTCAATTATTTAATTATGAGTATGCGTAAATATCGAACTGGCGAACACTTGTATAATAAAGACGTAGGCTATATATAGCATTCATAAATGTTAGCAAGAAATATTTTTCATTTATAATAATGAAGATTAATAGTTAATCAGGATGAAAAAGGCATACGGTATCATGTACTTGTTAGTTCTACTTGATGTAGCAATAAAAAAATACACACACTTTTTAAAAAAGAAAAAACAAGAATTATTTCAATGTTTTCGTCTACAGCATGTATTTGGCAATGTAACAGGACTGTTTTTCTTTTTAGTTCCCATACCTGTTTTTTTCCATAAAATTATTATATATTTCAATTACGCAGATAATTATTTTTGGCCAAAGACTCTCATCTTTAAAATAAATATTTGCTTTTTAACCATTCCACTTTATGATATACACCAATATAACATAACATTACAATGGGCGAGTGCCAATACAAACGACTGAAACAATAATTTATCCCAAATTACATGAACATGCCCAATAAAATCCTCGGCTGATTTTTAGCACTGGGACAGATAATAAACAATTTTTGATAAGTTACGCAGCCGTAATGTACATTATGGCCACCTTTTGTCTCGTTTTACTTTATTTTATTACTCACCGGCAAACATTTGAACTATAATATATGATATGGCACCATAAATAACATCTTTTAAATTAAATACATTTGTCGCGTTCTAATGCGCTAAAATAACCCGTCCTAACAATACACTGTGCTACTATGAAATAAATAGCGTTTTTAGTAGTTTTAACGGTAATAGTTAAATAAATTGATTATAATATATATTTTTTGTTAAATTTATCTTTTTTTATAGTTGCTTTTCTAATAATTATCATTTATGTATGTAGTGTATCATGCTTCGTTAAAAACAATGCAATTAGATTGAAAATATGCGAGTTAGATGGATTCCTAAACTACGCGCACCCACCGACGCCCACACTCTGTCTCGTTTGTTTACAGAATTCTGCACGGCTGTAAAATAATATGTTTTAACTTGAAATAAATGCTCTCGTGCGCGGCTATAGCCCAGTTGTTGTTTTATTGTGTCGGGTAAGGCTGCCAGATTCTAGTAACTGCACAATTGTTTAAAAAATTATTAAAGCGACATAGAAATACTTAAAATTCCTAAATGTATAATAATAAAGCGCAAAAATTATATTTTATTATGCACGTTGCATGTTTTATGCATAGTCGAAAAACAATCTAATTAAAGCTTAATGTCTGTCTGGCGTAATGATTCTTTTAATATATTTTCACAAGAAACTAACGACCTATTAAATTTTGAAGATTAAATCTGTTTACAGAGGATGTGACACACGTCCGTTTATTAAATCTTTTACGCATTTAGAATTATTTACCTAGAGGCCATCTATATCGAAAAAACTACATGAATTTTTGTTACAATATTTGTAGATAAATTTAAGAATCGATAGTAAGTAGTAGTTTAGAGTTTGAATAGTTAAACCATTCAAAAATGTGCTTGAAGAAAAATCTCTTTTTTTTTTTTGTAAAAATACATCGGGGGCTTAGTTGTTTTAAGTCGGACTACTAATGTTAAAATATGAACTTGAGTTTCGTTACTTTCTTGTTATTCATTAGTACAAATCTAAATAACTTAATAATACTAATCAGTTTCAAACTATCGAGAAAAATGGAAGTGTTTTTATTTATCATTACTAATTTTATTTAGGGGTTCCGCAAAGTTTTAACGTTATCATCACAAAAAAATGAAATATAAAATTAGACTTGTGATTCGATATTTTTATGGCCGCCGAATATTAGAACAGAGTATTATCACAGCATAAATCATAAAAGTTTTTAGATATTTTTGGTTACAACTTCAAAATTTACGCCATTGAATAATTACACAAATGTATACTGCTACATTTTAAGTCACAAATGAAATGAACATTAGTAAACGTTCTGTCAAGCCTGTATTAAGTTTTTGATTTATGTGTACTATTATTGTTGTATAATAGTGCATCCGAATTAAACACGAAATATTTACGACCTTTCCGACAATTTTTCAGCGTTTCTTTTTGTCGAATGTATTTTCGGTTGAAAGAAGTAGTAGAAATATCCAATATAATGCGGAGCGTTTGGCAACCATATTACAAGATGCCGGGTTTTAGGTACGTCTTACAGTTGGTTGCCGAATAACCGGTTATAAATAGACCATAGACAACAAAGCATTAACAAATCCCTCTCGGATGTTCTCGATTTTTTAATGTCGATATTACGGTCGCCGTTACATGTTTAACGCGTCCGAAGATTAAGAAAGGTTCTAGATGTATTACATCAATTGTATTCTAGTCAGGTATGGTTGTTTGTATGTTTATTGTAAACGGCTATACTCGCATCGTTTTAAATAGTTAACTTTTACCTCTTTTAAATTAGTTTAACGCTATGTCGCTGAATGAAATCAATGGCGTATATTTACACCATAACATTGTTTTGTTTTAACATTTAAAAGTGTTTGGCTTCGGGTGATTAATGAACTTTCTTCTGGCTGTAAATTTTGAATGTGAATATAATAATCTTAAATGCATACATTTGCTGTTTATTTATTTTTCACTTAATAGTACCTATACATTTTTACACAGATCATATTGCAAGACTTTGTTATTACTGTACAAATCAACATCGGAATTTTGTGAGTGTGATTTCATAAAAAAAACTCTTTCTCGTTTTAAATAAACAAAGAAAGATTACAATGCGGTGCTTTTTTAATCGGATTTTAGAGTAGTTGTTTGTTTTTTCATTTGGTGTATTTAGATTAGAATTAGACTTCAATAAAAGAAGAACCAAAAACGAATTTCGACGACACTTACTGGATTATTTTAATAAGTAAAAAGTTTCTAATTATTTACAATTGAAAGGTAAGCATAATGAAATAGTTATATTTAAGAGTATTTTACAAGTACGAGAACGATGTCGTTGTGGAATACAAATGTAAACAACATTATCTAAACCACTTGATTCGAAAACGTTTTGTCAGAGGTGATTTTAATTACGGTATAAAATTCCTTTTTTAACGTATATGAAATGCTCTTGAATTGACTTCTATCGAAAATTATATTATATTATATCTGTACCATCAAGGGCATATAATCGGAGATCAATGTCACACAATTGTGTGCCTGTGTCTCCCATTTATATGTTTTTATACTTTTAAATTATATTTGGTGAGATACCCTGTACTCCTTCTTTACCTTAAAAATGATCACAAAGAAATAAACACATACACAATAAATACAAATTAAAAAAATACCTATACTTATATTTAATAGTAGGTAATATTAATGGAGCAAACGCTTTATTTGAAACCCTACGTACACACACGTTCGTCTTTATACAAGAAATTCCAAAGTACTGTTGTCCGAACGGAGAAAGAGTTACGGAAAAAACTTGTATCGTGTTTAGGAACTGCAATCTTTGAATTTAAAATTGAACGAATATTTCTTTTGTTATTTAAGAAGGAGTATTGGTAATTATTTTTAAAATTAAATAGCTTCCTATCTAGCCTTGAGGTTTATAAAATTGAGAAAAGAGCAAGCAGGTATTTTAGAGTTTTACCTTAGATAAATAGTGAGCTATTTAAGATGAAGTCGATACCGAGAAATATGACTTCTAAAGAGTTCTTACAGAAGGGCTCCAAGAAATTCGTTTTTAAATACAAACGGAAACACCGTATTTTTTGAAAAGCGCAATTTTAATTAACCGGTTAAGTTTTAACGAACTCAGCAAAAACCAATCACACTTTTATAAGAAAGTTATGAAATAAATATTTTATTAATATTGTTTATTTAATCTCAAGATCAAAGATCTCGGCCCAAAGCATCGATCGTATAACTACATTTACGACTCCTTTGGTCAGCTAGTTTGTTCGCCCTGCAATCAGGTGATTAAGACAAATTTTGGCTTTGCGAGTCATCTTCGTTGATGGAGTTCGCTGATGACAGACAGACCATATTATATTATTAATAAGCACTATTTTAATTGTGTCCGAAAGATGATCGTAACTGGTCTGATCGCAGACTATAAGTAAAGTAACGTTCATTTTTTTAGTCCAATAAATTGTCGCCGAAGAGAAGTATCTGATAGTATTAAATCGTTAATTATTGTCAATGTTCTATAAAAGCTATTTAAAAATCATCACTCGGAATTCACCAAAAATACGTTTAAAAAATGTATCTAGTACCAGTAAATTTACCATCGGGCTAAGCTGGTAAGTATACTAAGTATAACAATACCTTCATACGTGTGTTGGAAGTACATACTAGCACTACTTCATCCAGCACATTTCTTTATTCAAAAAGTAAATAATACGTAGGAGGCGTGGGTTCCGTGAAATCATTAGCATTTCCATTTATATGAGTCTTTAAATTTACCTTGAAGCATAAGATTTTTTTCTAAATTATTATATATAATCCCTTTCCCAATCTTATAATAAGTCGTAATCAGAATCATTAAGTACGTGCATGCGTGCGTACGGGTACAGAATGCCATTTCTTTTTTGTTATTTTTTTATTTATTTTATTTTAATTTCGTTTTTTTAGCTCATTATCTTTCGAAAATGAACTCGTTGCAACATGAAGAACGAATTTTAGCGATGCTTCAAGAGGTTCAAACTGATTTTTCAGAAGAATAAAGTTCAGAATCGGAAACAGTGTCATAGCAGATGATGCTTCAGCTAACCCGAAACAGGAGGAAACTGCGAATGAAACTGAGAGTGACCCTGACGATGAGGTTCCGTTGTCCCTTATTAGACGTCGAAAGCAAGCATCTCAACAGTTACGTGGACCATTTTATGTTTCTAAAGATGGCACAAAATGGTATAAAAATTGCCAGCGTTCAAATGTGAGGCTTCGTTCGGAAAATATAATCACCGGGGCCTCTCAAGTCCAAGCCGGAGCGAAAGATGCAGACATTGAGACTAAGAGCTGGAATATATTTGTAATGCAAAATATGCTAGTTGAGATATTGTTGCACACTAATTCGCAAATTCGCAGATTTAAAATAAACAGTCAAGCTAAGG
>DWHO01004847.1:0-10743 GCA_018247575.1 Eurytides lysithous rurik | reverse complement strand
CCCGTTCCCTCTTCAGGCAAGGCGTGCTGGAAAATGGAGCACGCCTCCCTACTCGGCCTCCCATACGATGACCAACGGACCCCCCGAGTCCGCTGGCTGGAGCTGGCTTTAAATTTGTAGTGAATGCACATGACGTTAACACCATGTTTTCAAATATTATATTAATAATTAAATAGAATTAATTAATTTTACTTTTATTTGGGGTAAAAAATTGTTGTTGACCTAAGTATTTGTTGTTGTTAACGTAATTTTTTTTTAAATCAGTTGTTTATGACAAAGTGACGGAAGGATCACGTTCCCTATGGTGAGCAATACTCTTGCCTTACTTGCCTCCATAACAACACAGTGTCACAAGGAACTTATATGACACTGCGCTGCGCTCGTCACACGTCATTTAAGATATTAAATCTCTTTGCCCAGTTTTCATGATGGCAACATTGCTATTCAAACCGGAATACAGTTTTGCTTACACATTACTGTTTCGCGATAAATAACTGGCAAGGCAACACCCTAGACGGACTCTGAAAAAAAACCCTTTCTTACACCATTTTCAAAATATGCCACAGTTGTTGGTACTTCGATTACGGATAAACATTTATATGCGAGTTCGGATAATTATTAGCACATCGATCGGCCGCTCTGAAATAGGAGTGGCAGTTAAAGTCCATTGTGCCACTACAATTGGTACGTACATAGAGGCAATGGCGACCGGCCCAACGGTACGTCACTCGGCATAACACATAATGCGACCCGAGGGTTTTGCGTGAAAAAGTAACTTCGCTCTCGAAAAGGTCACGCGTCTAACACAATCAAATTGTCAACCCTCGCCGCTGACCTTAGTAAAGGGGACTTGGATAATTTTTATATATTGAAAACATTCGAGTTGGAAAATTTCTTATTTTATTAAGGCTAACAATTCTACAACAGGATATATATATTTTTTTTAATTCCAATTTTCTGAATTAAGATGTCACTCTCCGCCAAAAGAACTTAATTTCACACCGATCTGTTACTGCTCTGGTAAAAACAACATGCTAATGAAGAATAAACAAACGCTCATATTTTTATCAAAATAAGGATCTTGGACGACAGTGTGACAGTTATCATTTCCCTACTGTCAAGTGAAATAGTATTTCTTCTCACATAAAAAATAGTACCACTATTGTATTTCCTCGCGCTCACAAAATAACTCTTGAGAATCACGTTACTACACGCGAAATATTTTTGTCTTCCGACTATCAAAGAGCGAACGTCTAGCAAACAAACTTTCATGCGACATAATTTGTTGAGGTTAATTTAAAGTACTAGAAGAAAAAGATTCTTATTTTTCTTCTAGTACTTTAAAAGAAAAAGATATTTGAAAAAGATTCTTATTTCTTTCTTTTTTTTTAAACGCTGCCTGCGTCTATTGTAAGATAGAAATGTCTTGTGTTATGAGGGCGTTTCACATACATATATTTTACGCGAACAAACACCCAGATCCGAAACAAATATCTGTAGTTCGTACAAATATTTGCCCCGGGCGGGAATCGATCCCACGACCTGCGACGGCGAAACCAATAGATTAGGATCTGCGCCAAACGGTCATCAAGTATGTGCATTACACTAGGCACAAAAACCTCGTTTTTTGACGTCTATAGATTCGCTCGTAACAAACTGCCTCCGGGTTAGTTTGTGAAAGCGAGAGCCACTCGGCCCCACACCGGAACAAATGAAATGTGGCGAGATAACGCTAGCGCATTGTCTGCGTGGTGCATAGACGGTCGGCTAGTAGATGTATAGATTAAAAACTATAACACAGTGCGAATGTCCCGCTCCTAAGCTACTAACTATATCGAAATATAAAAAAAATCTTAAGTCAATTTTCTCAGTCTGATCAACGAAACGGATTTGTGAGACTAAAGTGACGTGGAAGATTCGAAAATAAATTAACCTAGTTACAGCTCGCTGGATTTTAAAACCCATTAGATAACTACTGTGTAATATTTTCGATTGGGTTAAGTATCATTCTCACACATCGAATTTTAATAATAGACAAATTTAACAATTAGTATTCTTTCTAATTACGTTCATTACTTTTTTACGAAATAATACTTAATTTGTTGACTTCGAAGAGAGGATAGCGGCATTCTTTTAATTTCGAGGTGTGCGCCGGTTCACCTCAACATTAATAGGGACCTTTTGGCGCTCCGAATGCGAGATAGGCGGTTGGAACAATACGAAGGCCGTTCAGATCGGGCATTGCATACTTGAATATTATGCGTACATATGTACTACGAATTACCTTTGTCTCGACCACGGCCACGTTATTATCCCGTTTCACTAAAGAAAAAACGAGAGTTCGAAAATAATTAACCACTTTTCCAAAAAAAAATATCGTCACTGACAATTTTCTATCACAAGCATTGGTATTTAAGAATTATAAAGGAAATCAAAGGATAAAACTCTCCTACCTGTTTGTCATGAAGCCTTGCTGCTAACACCTAATTTAATTATATTGTTAATATATATATACGTAAATATATTATAAAAATTAGACAAGGCATTAGTTTTATCTCACAATATAGATCACGTAGTTTTTATTTTCATACAGTGACGACATTTTCTTTCAGTGATAAGGATTCGAGCTAAAATTTGGTTTGGTCTATTGTTTGTTATTTTATTTATCCAATAATCTAATAATTAAAAAAAAACTTACAAAAGTAATTTAAGTAAGCTTCTTTTTGATGTCCCAACACTTTACCCCCGCGAGTTAAAAAGGCTGATGCTTTTAACCATAAACCATGGTTTTTAGTCCTAAATAAGACTGGCAAAGAGCTTTGCCATCATTATATTTATTATTTAAAAAAAAAATTATTAGATTTAGAACAGAAAGGACGGACAGTTATCAACATTAATTCAATGAATAATATTTGTCAAAATTAGTACTACAGACTTCAATGGCAAAACCAATAATTTTTTCACATATTCCACAATCTAAATCAAATGCCTTCATAATTACATGGGCGAAAAATAGCTTCAAATTATATGAAACAAAGGTTAATTCATAAACCACGAATATCGCCTTCTAGTGTGGTAAAAAATATGTTTTTAAAAAAGTAAAAAAATAAAGATTCATTCTTAAATAATTAAAATCACCTTTAACAAGTTAAAACACAAGAACGTTTGTTAAAGGCAATTCTAAGCATGAATGCCAAACTTTTACAAATATATCTCATAAGACATTCAATGAAAACTTTATAAAAAAAAAACAAAATAAAGTCAGGAACATTATATAAAACATATACGTAGTATATTACTACGTGACTATATTAGTCATACAAAGAAAGCGGAATCACTACAAAACCCAATAAATTTAATTTTGAAAAAGCCAAAGTAAACTACGTTTACTTTTCCATCGACTAATAGCACTTTGGATCATCATTTATTGAGCGCAGGGCTTAACTGGGCCATTACCACTACGCTGATTAAGCAATTAGTATGCCCGCTATCATACAATACAAATTCAACCACGTATGACGCGTAATGTAGGGGTTGAGACGTAAATAAATAGATTGTGCGGAGAACATGATTTCCCGTAGGAACAGTTCGGGGAGCGGCTCCAACGGTTGGAGTTAAGTCCTCTGGAGCGTGACCTTTTACAGCTAACTACGTGCTCGGTATAAGAAAGTTTTTAGGATAAAAGGAACTTCCCATTTAGTCCCTTATTCCCAAAGGCAATGGATATAACGTTTGTATGGAAATGGTTTTATTGTTCTTTGTAAAGTGCCGAGCCTTTGTCGCTTCGTGTTCAAAAAGTTTCATGAGATGAAATAGCTATCAAACAAAAGTGACCGTAGAAATCGTTCACTTTCAGTAAATTCGTTCTATTTAATAAAACGCCATACCAGTTAAAAATTACTACAAAAATCTTCAACAGCATTAACGACATTCAGAAAACCAAAGGAAGGAACTGTAGCAAAGCGAAAGAATGTTCATATGTGAAAGAACTTGTTCCATCAAATTTATTAACGAAATTTAGATGTCGAAGTTAAACCATGTATTTTGATGTACCATGTACCGAATAACAAATGTTGTGTCTTTAAAAATCAATTGGATCTTTCCTATTCCCATTCGAAGTATCGCTAACAGTGACGAAACAGAAAAATTTAGATTGATATTGCTAGTTAATTTACATTTTCATCGTAAATGCGTTCGTCTTTTTCGTTTGCCCCCTCCAGCTGCAATCGGCACGAAGATTTGGCATTGTTATTGATATTGAAATAAATTAAAAAAAAACGAGCAAGAATGACCTAAAATTGATACCCTCACAATCGAAGCCTTGACCATGAACAAGTATGAAGATGAAATAGAAAATTATTAAAATATTGAACAATCAATAGCTGCCTAATATACCAGTGCCACAACTTTTCATAAATCCAATTATTTACAAGAGCATTAAGATATCAATAATAAACCAATAGAACCGACACGCACACTCCTTCACGCGTTTACAGTCAATGTTCATTGTCCACGTTAGATTTCATCAATCAAATCTCAATCTCTCCGCGCTTGGAATCGGGAGCAGCGGAAGCATAAATACATACGTCACAGTCCGACTGTAACTAAAACGGGCCGATCTTTATACGGCTGAAATGATGCATCCGTCATCTATTAACTAATGAATTTTATTCTAAATTTATTATAAAAGCGAAACGTAGTGGAGTTCTATTTAAGTAAAACAAACTATGGGCCTAAAATCCTATGAATATAAAGCAGTAATGTTTTGTAATAATCTATATAGTTAATTCGTTATATTTCTGTTCATAACACTATACCTAGACAATGAATGAAAGTTTGGCATAGGTACGGTTATGCGTTTGTCTAATAATTGTTTTACACTTCATTCCCAAAATATACGTCCGTTTGTTATTCTCAATAAAAGTAAAAATTAATTCATGTCGATTTTCCGAATTGATGTATAAATAATTGTACACTTATTGTGAGGAGAAACAAGAAACTAGTACATCAAAAGGTTTAAGCTTATAATCGTAGATTGTCATACCAATTATTTTAATAAGAAACAGTAGAGAAATACCTCTACAATTACTTATCTAATTCCAGCAGAATCCATTAATACAAGATTATGAGGACTAATTAGTATGTTGTGCAGCAACGTTTTGCATTCAGCAATCGTCCGGGATTTTCACCGCGTAGTTATCGGTCCGTTAAAGAGCTTATTTCCGGGGCCGCAGTTTGAAACGAGAGCCTATTTGAGTCACTAATTAATTCCACGTCTTTCAAACTTACGCGGGCCCAGGCGGGTGAATGGATTAAGCTCTTATTGTGGTAAAGCTAAACAGTGGCTTACTTTTTGCTCCTGGTATATCCTGATCTTGAAAAATCGGGTAAATCAACTCGTCTGACTCCGCCTGCGAGTTGATCGATTTACCCGACTAAGGCACACGCAGCCAAGAAAAGTTATTGAATACCCTATTTTGACTAATGCGGGAAAAATCAATGAGTTCCAATTCAACTTTTACTTTTAGGCTAGATTATATAGAGGCGAAATCATTTTAGCAGGCCTGCAATGGAAAACCCGATTTAATCAATTGGTATGTGGCTAGTGAGTTTTTACTTTTGACATATATAACAGCTCCTATACTTTAGTGCAGATCAGAAAAGCCGACACGCGTGTCAGTGCTGACAGACGACAGGCTTGGTAACAATAAACAAATAACAACTCTTGAAAGATAAGAAATTTCATAATTCAAATATTTGTCTCTATAAACAGCCAGAGTATTAATAATAACACCGAGTCATCAATAATAAATGATATAAAGGATGACTATGAACATGATAAAGTTTGTCGGTAAAGGTGCAAAATTATAAATATTTCTATTTTCTTTAGTCTATACTGTTGTGATATGTGTGTGCGATACGGCAAAAAAATTATGTTACGATTTTTTTTTAATTTTCAAACACCACACGCAAAAGTTTCGCCATCCCTGTTGTAGATGTTCGATTAATTAAACTTAAGATTTTCATTACAGTAAGCTGTAGTAGTACATCTCCTTGATCTCACAAAAGATCAGCGTATAACCGATACTCTTATATTTCACACACTCCCATTTCCTTTCAAAACTGGCAATGCGACGCCATGAGCGTATTTGGTGACTATGGTCAACGACATTCACAACGGCTTATCAACCGTATAGTAATAGGCTGTAATCATCCCCTCCTCCTCAATAATGGGGCGTTATTGAGGAGGAGGGGGTGATTAGAGCCGAATTTTATTAATTGTAACAAACTTTCGAAATGTAAACATTGCGAATTGACGTTTCCGAATATCGATTACGGACGCGCGTGCCAAGTATACATAGTGGGACGCCTCAACGTGGGTTATTAACCTCCGCTGCAGTTGAACAAATGCTGCAACGAGATATATCGCCAGCTTCCAGGTCCGAGTTTTTTCTCCAAATTATACTGAATAACAGAAAATGTGAAATTCGTATAACTAAAAATTATCATAATCTCTAAAGTCAACTCTACATATTACATTCACCTAACTTGAGAGAGAAAAAGTAATCATGAGAGAGAAAAAGCTCATTTTTATGAAAAAAATATTCAAACTTTTTAACTTAAATCGTTCAAATCGTTTTAAAAAAATTACCCACTTCTTTCAAAAATAAACGATGAATTTACCTTTACTTAAGCGAAAAACATGTTAACTTGAAATTTGAAAAGCTCTACATATAAAAATTTGCAGCGATAAATGGTTTTAAAGTAAAACCCTTGAAAAAGATGAAAACATAAAACATTTCATATTTCAGCAGTACCTAAAAGTATAAATGAGCTACAAGCTTATAATTTTTAGGTACATACAGGTAGTGGCGGTACTACCAAACAAGCCCAAAAGCCCGGCTTGCCCTATTAAAGAGTAAAATTTATTAATCTTAATTAGCACATAATTCCCGAATAATATATTTTTAAATTTGATCGTTGCGGTAATTATGTGCTAATTAAGATTTATACATTTTACTTCTTAGTAAGGCAAACCGGGATTTTGGGCGTGTATGCAGTACCGCCACTGCATACAGGTTAGGTACAAGACCTAAAAGCATAAAAAGAACAACAGCAATGGCTGCTAAATTATATTTATTTTATTTTATCACATGCACAATTTTGAACACAATTACTATAACGAGCACAATAATTTAGTACTAACGAAACTATTTGGTAAAATTTACAGATGTATCTCAAAGGGAAAGATTTTCTTTCATTTTATTTGTGCATTCAGCCCAAAACCGATATTACGTCGTCTGTTGCGTTAAGAGGAAGAACCCAGCGTTTTTATTTGGACACTAAGCACAAATTCTATTTGAAACCTATGTGCTACTAGGTACACTCTCGTTCCAAATCCTATTAAGGCCGCCCCTGACCTGACGACACTTCATCGCGTCTCCACACGTGAAAAAGACTTTAAGCGCGCAGCTATAAAAGACCGCCCCTATTACTCGCTTCTTTATCGACGTCTTTGTCAATTTCCTTTGTCGTTATTTGTTCTGCGATTTCATATTTACGGCTAAGTCGGCGTACCCGTACGACATGTGTGTTCACCGCAGCGTTACCAATTACCTCGTCTCGCGTCGCCTACTGCCAGTTCGAAATTTGCAAAGCCATCGTAAGAATCGCCTAGAGTACGAGTGACAAGCTTTGATCGCGAATAAAAGCGAATACACATTAAACGCGTTACATATTAAAGCGAAAAATGTATAATTATTAAAACAGATATTCAAATAATCACCATCAATCGTCAAACATACGTCCCTGTTGTCTGGATTAATTTTGTCGTGTCGACAATTTAATGTTACATCGAGATACTACATTTATAAATTTACATTGGAATAACTTACCAAAACCTATCAGACATGTCACGTACATATATAAATATATAATTTTAAACATACATGTCTCGTGAAATTAAATGTGCGACGAAACATGCGTCAACATCCTCATTAGCAAGGCTGCTGCTGAACGTAAGCCTACTCCATAAATGATTGAAAAGCACGGTCTTGATATAACCGTAAACGTCGAGCTTCCGCCCTTTAAATTGATATTAAACTACCGCATTTATAAGCATACATTTTACTAACATCAATAAGATAACTACATTTTCATAGGAAAATTAAAACCAACCTCAAAGAAATTTAACACTACATATACACTAAACCCACATTTGCGATTTCACTTTAAAAGTTGTATAGTATCTGTGGAATCTCTGATCTTAAGTGTATTCATTTTGAGTCTCTTTACCTTTATGTATTTTTTTTTATAAAAAATGTCCCTTGTCCTGAATACTATATCATTGCCCTTCATTAGCCGACTAAGAAAGAGGTACTATATTCGTCTGGTTTTTATGTGTATAACTCGATTGTTCCAGAGTTGATTTCACAAAATTTTATAGTTTTAGACATTGAACGAATAATATACTGAAGAAAATGTTGTATGTATATGTTAGATTATTTAAATTTACCTATCGTTTATCATAAAACTTTTAAAATGTTAATATGTTTCTTGATATTTACTATAAGAAAAAAAATATTTTCGGTATAACATAGTAAAGTACTTCAATCCTTCGAGTGGGTTCATCTGCATAGTTATTTGCGATTAAAAACACCTACTTCTTTTTGCACAATGTTGTTTTCCATAGTTTCTATTTTAAAAAGAAATTATAGTTGTAATCCATGATCCATCCTAGCGATAGCATAGTGGTCTAAATCGACCAACGGAGTATATCTCATTCTTCATCAAACAAACTTTGTTTTATATTATTCGTTGAATAATGAGATATAGTAAACTCCTTTGGTCGATTTCGACCGCTATGCTATCGCTAGGATGGATCGTGTATTATTTGGCTGTGACATTTATGATTTGCCAAATCACATGTTCGACATCAATAGCATAAATGTAAACAGTTAACGTATGCGATTATCTAATTTAATATATTTTTTACACATATTAAATTTTAGATTACCGGAAATCTCTTTCCTATTTTTGCTCCATAGCCACAATAGGTTTTGAAGATCATTAGGTTGAAAAACACAACAATGGGTCGAAACTAACAACTAATCAAAAATCAATCCATACTATCGACTCTCTACTACTCGAGGATCAAAATCAAATTAGCAAGATGTCGTCTCTATAGACGACGGATTGGTTTCGAATCATTTGTAAATCAAATACGGCCGGCAAGCTCGCAGCGCAGTCAACCGATGACGCCCATCCAATAAGTGGGCACGTTCGACTATAAGGAAACTAAAGGTCGTGCAAAATTCGAGATGCGCTTTCTCGCATTGACGCGTGAATCGATTTCAAGGCGCATCACGTCTGTGTTATGTTGATGTCGTGATGTTCAACTGAGCAACCGCAGTACATTGTAACGCTTTCTATAAATGTCGTGTCGTTTACTCTCTTGCCATCCGAAAAAGTTACATTTTTGCAATTTACTTTTGATGAAAGCTTCTTTATACAACGAATCTTCAATAACAATCAGCTTTTTTAATTAAGCTGTAAAGGATGACGTAGTGAATCGTCCAATCTTAGTGAACAATACAGATGCATAGGTTTAAGTTATTAATGTCCCTTTATATCAGATTTTGTTTTCTCCCTTTATATGTCCGTCAAATTTACAATTTTTAGAACACAACAAATAGCTATGTGATACTATTAGTTTATATCACCCTTGAACGGTACCATTGAAATGTATTTGTCAACACGTTTTATTATATCCATTATCAACAATGTACAATGAGAATAGCCTTTAGGTCATAATCGTGACCTAAACACGGTTTATAAACTGTAATCGAGTAAGTATGAGTTCATCAAATTAGCCGGGGGACGAAGCAAGTCGGGTGCGCCCGAACGAAGTGAGGTAGCAAGGACGTGGCGACATCAATTACCCAGCCGAGGTAATGACACCAAGCCCATGCATCCTCGCCACAATTCCAACGGGCAAAATAGAGCACGGCGCCCTCCGCTGCGTTCCTTGACATTTGCACACGAGACGTACTTTCGGTTTAATTGAATAACGCGCGGATGGCATAGATCGAGTTGAGCTTAGGACATTGCCTGCACACAGTGAAACAATTTGGATATTATAAATTTTATCTTTCAAATTAAAACACATTTGTATTAGCATATTAATTAAAATTCATTCGGATACAGTCAGTATTCTAACTTTTTCTTTGAGAAGTATTATCTTAAGTAATAAAAACAATCGTGATCCCAAATCTCAGGCGGCTACAGACTTTCTCCTAATGGCCTATAATGTAAAAGGTCAAATTATACACAGTCACAGTATTACATTGGCCATAAAACGTTCTTTATCGAAAGGTTCCCTTCATACAATTGGTGAATCAAGTCAGCGAACTTCGATACCCACATCATATCGACATTGTAATCAAATCCAAAAGCTCAATTCTCAAGGGTACCCAATTCTAGTGTCCTGACTGGATACAAACAAGTTTGCAACTTACGGGGTGCGCGGCCGAAACTTTCCCTCCGTAATATTTAACTTTCTTAACTACTAACACATAGGATTTCGAATAAATGAACCACCAAGGACGATGTTATGCATATCGATTCGGCGAATGAACGGGCATCGAACCGGGGAACGGGTTAAAAATACCGACCGCGGCGAGCGGAGCGGCGTGTGCGAGCACACCGGTCTGACTACTCGGACACGGGCGAGCGGGCCACATG
>DWHO01004846.1:0-10743 GCA_018247575.1 Eurytides lysithous rurik | reverse complement strand
ATCCTGGCGGTCCTAATAAGGATAATGGAAAACTATTGTCATATTACTGCATTGTCATTGGTGCTTGACACGTGTGCGAAATTTCAAATTGATCAGATTTCTAGAAACCGGTGAAAATTGTGCTCAAAGATTTCGTTACATACATACATACATACATACAACCGAAGCTAATAAAAGCGTGTTAAAAACGCTAACAAGTCCCGATAGAACAGTTATGCGTGCCTTCGTTCGTAACTGCATAAACTAGACAAAACGGTTTACAGTCTTTTTTGTGGTTATAAAATTGACACTACCTCTAATTTAAACGATTAAAGGTAGAGTCAATTTTGGGAGGCAATTTTGTAACATGTGCAGCGAAGAAAAATTATGAGCCATCAAGTAACAAGTCCCGATGTGATAGTCACTGATACAGCACGACCCTTTTCATATATGATTTAGTTAATATTATTTGATTATCTCGAAGACCGGAAACGATTTATCAGTCAAGTCTATGACCACTTCCCATTCCTCACTCCAATCAACAGATTTAGACGTAAATTGTATATAAGTACAGTTTCAGTCATCCATGGATTGTAATATTTTACACCCTGAAATGTTAGTATTAATTGTTACGTTTATGCAGGTGGTGTGTAAGTTTATTGCCTATAATGGGATTCTTAAAAACTGCCGCGCCTTGGCGTGTAATCCACTGATACTCGAATCCGAATATATTTATTCAAGTAGGCCTTTACAAGTACTTTTGAATCGTCATTTTTACATTTTGTTCATGAAAAAGCTACTACCGGCTCAGAATGCAGTAGAGCCGGCGAGAAACTCAACAGTCGCTCTTTTAAAATAACGTTACAGTAGGTTAAGCCTTAATACAATGTTATAGCTATTCCATATATGAGTCAATCAATTAAGGTCCACGCATTTTGATCTATCAAAAAATCTTGAACAGTGTAGTAAGCTTTATGCAACAAAATGTTCTTAATTTTAGTGTTAAAAGTGCCAAGTGGTAGATCTAAGATATTTTGGTGAACTTTATTAAATCGCGTACACCAATGCCCATGAAGGATTTTTTCACCTTTTGGAGGCGAAATCGTGGTGTTACAGTTAATATTGTAGAGAATCGTTGATGTGATACTTCGACTAGTGAAAAATATATATATATATATATATATAACCATACATACAAACATACGTAGATATACATATAAATAGGGATCTGGCGAACGATAACACAACACAATTAGCAGCAAATTGATAGTAGCTAAAAAGGAAAGTCAACGAGGATTCATTGCGTGACAGCCCGATGGTTATTCCTTTCAGTCAGGAGTACATAGTTCGTTCAACCCGTTAGAAATGCGGCACTTACCTTTTCATTATAAAAGCTGCCCGGTTTCTAACAGCTGTTACCTATTCACCGACCTTTTTAAATCCGACATTGACAGAGGGTGGGCCTGTCGTCTTGCTTTGGGCTAATTGGGTGTGCTGTCCACACGTGTCTGAAGAAAAACTACAAGCGATATGTGCACTTATTGGGACTTGATCTCGTGACACCATCATCAAATACAGTGTGTATGTGTGTCACTTCTGCCTTTTAAGTATTTTTTGCGGAATGGCGGTGAAAGAGCCGGTGATTTATTTAATATAACGTGGTCACCACGATGTATGGATAATTTAAAATAAAACTTATGAACAGATTATATCAATGAAAAATAAACCAAAATATGCATAAAATTTCGGCTTATTTTTATTGATCAGTGCTCTTGTGTAGACAAGTGATTATATCACCTATGACTTCAACGCTTTTGTATAAAAACCTAAGTTCATCACTTACGAACAAGTCGTATGTCCGATGGTTAATCCCATTTGCTATTTAAATTCTAAAATTTGCCTTTCAGGTCTAGGTTTCGATGGTGCGTTAAGAAGTTCCAGTTTGAAAGATAGAAAGGAGGCACCACAAAAAAAAACATAAAACTGGTCGTTAAATCAAACCACATGGAAGATCTGAGTAAAGTACGAAATCAAACGTCCGAAATCACAAAAATATATGCGAATAAAGCGAAACACAGTTTTTCATATTAATTTCATTTCAAAAATTTTTTCCACGAGTAGCTCTCGATTAAATATGTATACCGTCGCTTTTTCCCGAAAAAAATTCCGTAGTCCGTAAAGTGAAACGCATCGCAGATGCACGAAGCACATACAAATTAACAAAAAGAAAAGAAAAGAAAAAAAAAACACTAAAAGCTAATACATGTTCATACATCATATTCTTTTATGGATAAATAGAGCGTGTTCCTAAGTTCCATTCTCATTAAATGCTTTAACGAAACAAAATTCGACACCGCCTTTTGGGATACGGGGCTCGGAGCTCGGCGCAAAACCTTTTACCTCCGTAATGGATGATCTTTCAAAAACAGAAGGGCACACAGTCAAATGGATAGAGAAGTTGATAATATGTTTCGGCGCACAAAGTACGTAATGGATTTCGCTGGGAGATGGCCTCTTGGGTCCATCTATCTTTTTTTTCCGCCTCTAGTTGATTAAGTTAGGTGCGCCTGGCGTTTGGTGGGACGGGCTTGGCGGGGGCTGACGGAATTCGGATAGGATCGCGGATCGGAGTCGGGTTCGCGGCCGAAAACCCGTCCAGGCGATAGATCTATACGGGATTTCATTTCCCATTAAAAATGGATTTACATCCATTGCACTCCTTTAATCTACTTAGTTAACTGCCATATCATATAACCGTACTAGCTAAATCAGTGGCCGGGCGCTCGCTTAACGTTCAATATACACGAACAGCTTGCAATTTGTTTATATGTTAATTTGTAGTTAACAATTCTAAGTGATGATTTAATACGAGCTCATCGATGAAGGAAAATATCGTAAGGAAACGTTAATGTTTAAGAAACGACAATAATAATATTTTTTGATACAAAGTCCGCAAAAACGTTCCTTGGTGACGTGGCGAATTGTGTCTTCACATCCTCTGTACAGAGAAAGCCTAAGCCCTGCCCTAAGTGGAATATATATAGGCTGTTATTTACTTTAACTCTCTTATCAGAATGGGTACCCTACCAGACCTATTTTGTACTAACTGTTTAATAATTTATCACATAAACATATGTACTAATTTAGGGGTAAAAGTAATATGCTTTCTTAAAACTTTTCTTCAGAAAAATAACAACTTTTATATTTCTATAAGCTAACTTGTTAGCGACCGAGTAATTTCCGAGAATTTAGTTTTGTAAAGATTAAGTACTAGGGTAAGCGGCTAACAGTCATTTCCATTTTTTCCATTATGCCTTGACAGTAAACCTCCTTTGTGAAGCTTATTCTCTTAGCAATGAGTTCTGAGAAAAACTATTAGTATCAAGTATCAAGAATAAATTGGCGCGGCAGAAACAATTTACAATAATCTCTGCCACGCCAATAAGCGCGCATTGTAACAAATAAGTATTTTTGTTTTGGAAATTTTTAAACATTTGAACATCACAAATCGTAAATACAAACATAAATCTCAATTTATATATTGGCTGAGCCGTTGGCGTTGTGGTTAGTGCTCCTGACTGCAAAGCCAAAGGTCGAGGTTTCGATTCCCACCCAGGACAAAATATTTGTGTGGTGAGCATAGGTATTTGTTCTGTGTCTGAGTGTAAATTATCTACATAAGTATATATTATATCTAATAATGTATATAAGTATGCATATCAGTTGTCTGATTACCATAGTACTACAGGCTCTAGTTTGGGATCAGATGGCAAATTGTGAGATGTCCCATGATATGGTGTACGATGATGATATATAAAATACTGATCAAAACAGCACTGCGCCGTTTGCGAATTACTCACGAAAAACTAAGTGCTAAGCATCGCAAACAAAACACCGCTTTCGAAGAAACCATTCGGACCCGTGAAAAAGCAACGATTTCCACGAACACTGGTGATTAAGTAAAACGAAGGAGCGATAAAAAACAAAAAAAGCTTAACATGTAGATGAGAAAAAAGTGGAAAAATTGCGGGTGGTGTTTTCCCCTTCGTCCGAATGAGTTATGGCCGAGCGCAACGCTAGCAAATCATTTTAATGTGTGAATAATTTGAAAAAAAAACTCCGCGATCTTTCCACGGTTGTTTATAAATGAACTAAAAGAGTTTCCGTTTTGTAATCAGACGTACATAATACGAATGGATCGTTAACGACTCGTATTTGATATGATAAATCAAATGCATCAATTGAATTTACAAAAGAATTATTTTCTTATTTATTCGTAAGGAACAAATCAATAAGAGCTCAATAATTGAACAATTTATAATTTTATAAACACAATACTTTATCAAGATTAACAAAAAAATAAACTATGGTTTTTATGTTTATTGCGCTGTTTTAAAACTTATTATGTAAAATTAAGAGTCGATTTTATAAAAGAAAGTTTATCTCCAATTAATTGTCCTGAATTTATGATAGACCTATTTAAAACTCAGTAATTTAACATATGTATTTACATAAGCTATCTCCCTTCATATTTACCTCCAAGGCTTTTCCTAAAACGCGATAACGCTCAAATACTCCGAAGCCGTAAGAAATATCAGTGTTTAATTTCAAATTTGCAAACTCTATAGCTCCGTAACTGTTAGCGTATGGATTCCTCTTTATTGTAAAGATACGTGATGTGTACACACAAACGAAGGAAGACATTTTAATAATAACGTTTTAAGAAATCAACCTTTTTGTGTTCTATTTTAAGGTGATAAAACTACAGTTAGGCTAACAAAATAAAATTATAAATGATCACAAATTTAAAAGAACACATAACAATATCCTTCTAAACTCCGTGACATTACAGACCCATTTACGACACGGTATACGCGCGGGTTTAGCATTGTTTAGAATTACGTTGACGGTAAAAATTCCAGAGCAAATAGCGAGACACGCAATATCATATTTAGAGAATCAATTACTGCAAGGCACCGACCGACTAGCATGAAATGTATTTACCTTCCGGCTGAGTTCAAATCATAAAAATCGCCGAAGCAGGAGGCGAAATCGACATAAATTGATTCGTCTACGGCCCAACATGCCCGTGACCATCGGAAAATGGTATTGGAAATTTTCGAAAATAGCCCACCATATCATTGAATTTTCTATATGAACGACTACGACGTATGTAAGACTTCAAAACACAAATTACGATAGTAAAAAATATATCATAAAAGCTTGCTTGTGCTTGATTTCAAGACGAGAACAACAAACACTACACTTCATTATAAAAATGAACGATTGTTTTAATCTACGATCCGAAATTTGAAACTTAACTGTAAAAAAAAAAACTAAACTGTCGCGTAAGATTTGCGTTTTGGTCATTAACAAAAAAATTCTAAACGTTACCATTTCAATGAAGAAATTTTACTGCTTTACTTATATATATATATACAAAAGTACACCTTCGTAAACGACCTAATATAATAGAATAAAACTGCTTACCCAAACTGGAATCAAAAATCCGAACCCATCATTATCAAACCTAACCCAATAAAAATTCCTATCGCATCAGGAAATAAAAGTGATTTAGCAGACCGACGCGACGAGCGTCCGAGGCTTAAATTCGATAAAGGGTCAGCCGTCGGAGAGAAAAAAAAATAGTCGGCACGCATCCCCACCGCCCCGAATGGTTTTATGCCGCAATATTAATATTTCAACGGGCATTCGGCTTCCGTTTGTCCGTCGCGTCCCCGCGCCGCCGTGAAAGGGTCGGAACTATCGGGGTTCATCGAAAGTCCGTAAGGCGTCTCGCATCTCGGCCGGTCCGTCTCTGCGCTCGTTCCCTTTATGACCGCGGGTAATGGTCGCGGCGCTGGGGGAAAAAATCCGAGCGGAATGAATCGTGACGGCGAATCCGCATTGTTTCATTATAAGGAGCGAAACGACCTCGACGATTCAGCGTTGATTAAGTGATGGGAGAAAGGGAATAGTGTCGCAAACGACGTGCGAGATTGCTGGTTTGGATTGATAATGAAAAAATAAAATTTGTTCTTTTATTTAATAGCTGAAGTGACATAACAAGCGAATCAGGCGTCTCGTGGTAAGCGAGACACCTGACCATAATTATATAAGGTCATATAATGTCCTTCAAACCTGAGTAACTGCCAATATAATGGTACAACCCCAGAGGGACTCTACAAAAGAGCCCATACACTTAGTTGAGTAACAAATTAATATCATAGTGCGTCTTCGTCAATACACTTCATGGTTTATAATTAGTTTTTTTTTAACAATAACTAAACCCCGGGTCGAATACGAAAGAACGCCTTTATTGAAAGGTGTCACGTGTACGATTACGGCGCAACAACTTTCATACCCAGACACAGAGACAGATGGTACGGTTGGTCAAACTTTGACGCTTCGTAAAAGGACAAACGTCGAAAACAAAAAAAAAGGAACCCACTACAAATCCGTACAACGGACCGGTCTCGCAGTGTCCGTTCTGCTACATTGGACGGGGCGAATCGATTGCTGCGACAGAGAGAAAAAACAAATGGGAGGAATAAAGGCTTGCCCCGTAGTAACACCGGCGGCGCCGTTTTCCCAATGGAGTTCGGACGCGGGACGGGTTCGAGTTGCGTCGCGCACCAGTTGCCACCGATTGACCGGCGGCCCGCTTTTATGCCGTCGTAAAGGCCCGAGCCGCTACGTACAGGCCTACGTGGATCCATGCACTAAAAAGCGGACAGTAAAGGCCCGCGCTGGGTATGTTAATTCGATTACCATACGGAGATTTCGACGCAGTATCAATAGAATTTGGCCAATTCGTTACGTAGACCTTCGTACGTAGAGCGCTACGGTGTCGCTTTCGAGCATCGATCGCGGACCCCCCCTTTGAGATACGCCGGCCCTCGTTACGGGTCTACGTCCTTTTTGCCTTTAATGAAACTACCCTCGTACACTTCGAGGGGCGTCCGAGAAACTCGCAAAGGAGAACTCTTCGCAAAACTTAATTGGCATAATGCAAAATCTACAAAATATTAAGCAGCGGAAAGATTTAAATTCGACATTATTAGTACTTTTATGTGAGTGAACGACAAACATGCAAGTAGCGGGCGTTGACATCGACAACACCTACGAATATCAGTTATAGTTGCATAGTTTTTCACCTCACCAATAATCGGACAAAATACAAAAGCGTCGTTGTGCTTATCCGGAGACCACATCACGGTAAATATTTACTACAAGATACTTTTTAGTGAATAAAGCGACGAGACAAGGGTCTGCTCGATGGTAAACGAAGTTCCGAACGACACAGTTAAACAAAACTAGTTCTAAACTGATTGGCATTACGCTGCCGTCGTCCGTCGTTACTTAAAGATAAAAGACGATCGCCATTTATTACGCAGGCAACGTTGTCCTTCAAACCGGAACACAGCATTACTGATAATAATAAAAATAAGCCTTATTTATTTATCATATTTCCTTTATTGTATTTCATATATCAATATGTATATTAACAAACCCAACCAGACGATAAATAAAAGAAATAGATAACAATAATAATAATATCATAGGACATCACACACATTGCCATCCGATCACAAACTAGGCAGAGCCTGTACTATGTTAACCAAACAAGTGATATATATACTTTTTCGATATTTAACACCCAGGCACAGAACCAACACATCTGGCTCATCGCACAAATATTTTGCCCTGGGTGGGAATCGAATCCACGACCTCTAGCTTTGCAGTCAGGAGCACTAACCACTACGCCAACGGTCCAGTGAATGGTCTCACATTGCAATGCTTTCACATTACCGTTTTGCAGCAGATTAACTCGCAATTGAGTGGTCCCATTCTGCGAAAGACTTCTACTTACAGGCACAGAGATTTACAAAAACATAAATGAGATCGCTAGCGGTTAATAAAACCCCATTAACGCACCAATTAGATTTGTTTCCGGAGATGTGTTTAAAGTTAGTGATATTTCGAGTCTCTGGCAGTCGTGTAAATGTAGGAAAGAGCTACAGAATTCAGCTCACTTCAAAGACACCGAATGAAAGGAAAACGTAAGACACTAACAGGGTATAAGTTTATCCCTGAAATTATTACCAACTAAGCAGTGCGAAGAGCGACAGGGACATTTCTGTTCCCGGCGCAAAAGTTTCGCGCAAACGCCGTAAGCTTCGGCAAAGTGCACTCGGCGGCACGGCAGAGCTGACATCAAGATTGAGAATTTATTTCATGGAGCGCGAGATAAGAGGAGAGTGCTGAATCGCTGAATTGAATTTTAAATATCAACGCGCATCCAAGAGGGCGTGCACTAGCGCATTTATTATATTCGCAATGCTGAACGAGCGCCAGTATGAAATGATATTCACGGAATTAAAGCGCAAATTAAAAAGAAACTATTAGAATAAACTCAACATTCGAATTGTTAGCGAGTGAAATGTTTATTTTTTAATCTTTCACTGGACGTGAGAGTACCGCTGCCTCGGAATGACAGCGGGGACATGGGCAGCGGTCGGATTATTTTGCAACTCGACGCGACACAACATTTGTCCCACTACGAACTCTCACTTTTCAACTGTGTTTTTAATCTATTCCATTGTATATTAAACAAAAGCGTTCGCTGCAGAAGTCGCGGAACAGCCGTAACGGAGTAGTCGTAAATTATGAAGTCGTTATATATTTAAAAAAAAGTTGTGAAAGGACGTTTGCGTGCTAAAGAAAAAATTATACAGTAAATGATTTCACGAAAGATAGCACACCTTAGGAATAATGTAATCGCCTCCAGGCTGTTTCAAGTAGCAGAATCATTAGACGTCTAAAAGTCATTGTAAACCAATCCAATTTTGCATAGAAAATTTTGACTTTAAGTTTGAAACAAAACGCTTCGTGGTTCGCAAACTATTTAAAATATATTATACCATATAAAATATGTTATATCAAAAAGATCAGCGTTTTTTGGCGCCTACTATTCTGCTGGTTTATCACACCGACGTTTATTTTATTCCATCACTTTACGAGACCACTCAAACACATGTCTACTGATTTACATACACTATTATTCTAAAGTAACAGTATGGACTGTTGTAGCATATAGATACCTTCCCACACACACAAGTACAGGCCTCCTCTTTACGAAGGGTATATAGACACGGTACGCCATGCGGCTCCAGTGAATAATTGTGGATTTCAATCTTCTTCGTCTTCTTCTCTTGCCCTTATCCCACTAGGTGGGGCGGCAAAAGATGTATTTTTCTTCCATACACCTTTATCAACCGTCATCTCCTCAGTCACACCTTTCACACTCATATCTTTATTCACGCATTCCATCCACACTTTCTTCGGTCTTCCCCTACCTCTCACTCCATCCGAGTTTTGGACATTCATGTCCAAAACTTTCCTAACTATATGCCCAAATATTTTAAAAATATTTTTTATTGTTTTTAAATATTCAGGTCCTATCATAATCTTTTTCTTTACCGCGAAGTACATGGTAAATGAGTACGTAAAATGGTTAAGTTGCTCGAGTATATTGAATTAAAAGGGAGCGCCCGACACTGAGCTATCATGACCACACTACCATGAAATGTATTCAATAATAGATCTCTAAGAACTCGAGCTTCAACCACAACAGAAGTGAGACAACAAAGGTGGCCGATTGTGCTTATTCATTGGCATGAATAAAACCGACTCCGTAATCATCCGAATTGAGTGTATCATTGAAATTAACTTGCAAATTAGAGCGGCTATAGGGAGACTCGACGACGTGTAAATGTTAGGGGAACAAAACGGACGGCCGCCCGATTCCGGGACGCGGACAATAGTGGGACGGACGATAAAAGATAAAACGATCGCCTATTTATACAAACGGTAACTATAAAAGTGATAGTGATCGCGTAACGGTACAATAAAAATCTACGGCGCCCCATTCAATGAACAAGATAGCGATAGAAATTACCTTCGACGATACGTCGACGTAATCATCGAACGACGTTGGCGGGGCCCTAATCAGTATCGCGGTTTGTTGGAAGTATCTTTTATAGTTAATATAATATCATATTTACTGACCCGTTGGTGTAGTGGTTAGCGCTCCTGACTGCAAAGCCAAAGGTCGTGGGTTCGATTCCTACACAAGACATAATATTTGCGCCATGAGCATAGGTATTTGTTCAGTATCTGGGAATAAATTATATATATAGGTATATATTTATAAACATATAAATATAAATGTCAGTTGTTTGATTACCATAGTACAGACTATGCCTAGTTTGGAATCAGATGGCAATGTGTGAGATGTCCCATGATATTATTATTATTATATAAAGCCTTACAAATAATATCTGTCTCCAGGGATAACACAAAATGTTATGCGAGAGAACATACTTAACATACTGTTACTAGTTTTGATGACCCGTTTGGTGCAGTTACTAAGTTATTGACTTCGGCATCGCAGTTCGTATGATCGATTCTCACCCGGGACAAATATTATACAGATGATTATTTTGGATCTGAGCATTTATCCGTGGGAAATATGTTTTTATGTAAAAAGTAACACAAGTTATTTATATCTCACAATGAGGTCAGCGTTTTAAAACAGTGACAGGGCGTCCAGAGCGAACCTCACTTTTTACACTAAAATTTTCAGACTTGAAACGCTTGAACCACATTTTGATACCACATTAGGTCGTCGCATTTTTACCTTTTTTGTAATAAAACTTTAAAATGTACCGAATTTCTTCGTCACATACGTTCATTTTGCTT
>DWHO01004845.1:0-10743 GCA_018247575.1 Eurytides lysithous rurik | reverse complement strand
GATATATCAAACTCCGATATTGATATATTTAAAAATATCGATATATCGAAAATCCGATATTTTAAAAAATATCAACACCCCTATTGACTACCAGTTCAGTCTCCTGATTCACCTGCCGACATCGACGGTACGACATGGTAAGAACTAAGTCTACTTATCATTTATATTGAAATTGAAAGAGATTAAAATCTCTCGTCTTGGCTTTACATGTGTAATGTTGAAATAATCTTTAATTTGTTTCTTTGATGTGAGGTCTCTAATAAACCAAAGACCGTAATGAGCTCGATATTGTGTACAATTAAATGCTTTTGAAGGTAAAGCTTTATTTATAAAGTATTTTAAATTTGACCATGGGAAATATATACACCACATGCTGTATATATAAATTTTTTAAGACCGTGCTTAGTTTAACTTTACCTCTCTGGGAAATAGATTTTTTTTTTGGAGGAGGCTGACACACGAGCAAGCGGCTCACCTGATTGAAAGTCACCATCATCACCATCGCCCATGGACATTTGCGAATGCGTTGCCAGCCTAAAGGCTGACTCCTCCTTAAAAGGAGTACTCCCCTCTTTTAAGGGGGGAACTTATAGAGAAAGGGAGGGGAGTAAGAAGGACGAAGTTGGAGAAAGGGAGGGGATGGAGAAAGAGGTAGGGGAGGGAGTGAGAGAGAAAGGAAGGGGAGATAGGGGGAAGAGCTCTACTCACTCACTCACTCACCGGACGGCACACGGAAGCAAAAAGAAAAGTGGAAGTGCCACTTTACGTCGATTTTCTGTGAGTTCTTGGTACTGATCCGGTTCGATCGGGCCCATTCAGCAGTGGGAGAAGCTGCGTGGTTTTACCACCCCCACCATTATAGATATACTAGATCAAAACTTTAGGACAGTTCCAGTCATCTCCAGTAAACATTTATTTAATGATCGTTGGAACTATGTTCTACATTACCTGCTTTATTAACAGTACTTATATATCTGGGTAAGCAAAGCAACGCAGTGTCAAGCTAGAGGATAATTAGTTACTTTAAAACACTAAGTTGTACTGTCGCTTACTAACTGGCTTTCCAATCACATACCTCGTCATCGAGTTCTTAAAAGAAAGTGTGAGGCTCTAAACAGTCTTAAATATATATGTTATATATTTGATGTTTCTACTAATGTGATCAAAGATTTAACTGTAACGGACATTTGTACAAATTTGATAAATGTAACTCACTAGAGGTAACTTATAGAACTCACGTTTAAAATCTGCCAGTCCCTCGTCTTATTAGATCAATCAATAATAAGAATTAAGGAATAAAGGAAGTCTATTGATCCTTTTTAGCACTTCTTGACATTGAAGAGGGTTCTATGGTGGATTTAAAAAAAAAGATAAAATTGTTTTCGTTCGTTTCGTCTCGTCAAGTTTGCTGAAGTAGACTATGGTGTTTAAACTTATATCAAATCATAATTAAAACGATAAGAGGTCCGAAAAGTAACGTAGTTGTAGATAAACTTTGCAACAAATTTAAAAAGATGCGATGAAGACAAGATACAATATGTGAAGATGAATAATAATACATTATTATCTCCTTAAAAATCGGATAACGAAATGAGATGTTTAATAATCTGGAATGTAAAAATAATGATCATAGAATTTAAAATGCTAATTGAAATAAAACATTGAAAGAATTTATTAGGCTGTCGCTAAGTTATAATTGGTTTTTGATTATATCTATGCCGAAAGTTGTCACAAAATTTTATATGAAGTCGACATTGATAATTGAAAATGTTGTTTAAGCTTGCTATATTTCTATGGCCTCTTACAATTTGCAACTGACCTAAAAATACATAAGTTTTATTTAAGCTATGTAAATGTTTGTCAATTATTTGTAACTTACTGAGCCTATTTGGGGCTCATTTGTCAGATTTATTTATATCTTGTACGATTCAAAGTACGATTATATCTATTTATACTTAAAAGATACTTAGTGCTTGCGTGCTATTTTAGTTGTTGGTCCGTAATAAAGTAGCACTTCCAAATAATAATCTTTTTCAAAGATTGAAGAAGATATTGTTATACCATGTTACAGAGAGGCCCTTTACGGACAAACCCTGCATGACCTGAGAGTTGTAATCATCGATTGTCATCGTCGATGACATCAAAATGATACGATTTTTAGGGAAAGAAAATGCAATAAAAATAGGGCTCACTTAGCCTTTAACATTACAGAAAGAGAATACGGGTTTACAGTTTAATACATAAATAAAATTTACCGACATACCAACCTGCTGCCAATATAGTAAGGCTAATTATCTTTTTATTTATATCGATTTTCGAAATTTATTATGATTTTTAAAAGATGTTGATATCAAATTCTTGAAACTTAATTTATAAATGATTGCTAGAATAGGATCAACATTTGTTTATTTCTAATTGACTTGATTCCATCTATCAGATTAATGAGATGTACGTGATAAAGTACCAAGAAGCTCTACTTAAAGCTTCTACTTAGACGGGAAACTATCGTTAATGTTGAAAACGCAAATCCCGACGGCGCATTGAATTCAGTGCTTGCACAGTAGATTAGTCTGAATTTGCAATTTCAAGGCTTAATTGCCTCAAGCAAATACCAGCTCGAATTTCCTCCACAGCAGTGTTTGAAGCAAACATCTTTCCAGACTAAAATCTTCCCGAGTTAAACTTTGATCAATAATTGTATTTCACTTAGAATCAATTAAGAACGAGCTTCAACATATTTAATTTGGCACACCGCGTCGATTTAAAATCAGATGTCAACTTGTAGAAAAAATACAGGGCCTGCCAAAATTTTGTTAAAGAATGAGCGAAAATACTATTGTAGTTGATTATTGACACTATGCAGTGAAGTTATTTGCGGATGTGGGTTTAAGGATGCCTGTCAGGTTGAATAGCGAATTAAGTATATCTAATGTCACAAGTGCTCGGCCTTATAAAAAAGGCCTCCTTTAAAAAAAAAGGCTGATTATGTTAATGATAATTTTAACTTTAACTTTTTTAATCCAACCACACAGCAATCAAGAGACTTATGCAAGCAATCGTTTACAGAGTTTAAAAATAATATAAAACCCTGGTCCCATATAACGTATCCCATCCCGTCCCATATAATATTGCAAATGTCCATGGGCGGCGGTAATCGCTTACCATCAGGTGAACCGCTCGCTCGTTTGTCAGCCTACTACATAAAAAAAAAAAACAAAACGTATATGACTGTAACAAACTATTAAACTGTGTTTGTTTTGTTGTCCCAAGGAATCAACAGATCTGTAGTTTTTGTGAAAGATGTAGGGACGGCGAATGTTATCGATGTTCACATATTACGGTGAAAAAATTACCCGAGATCAAAATCCACGAGAGTTGCAGTTGCTGGATGTCATAATATTTTATAACTCCTAAACTACCCCTACAGTAATTATGGATAAACTGTAGCAATAAAAGTTTATAGCCCTGAGCGCATACGTGCACATTTTTACAATTATTCGAAAATTATTAAGATCCAACGTAAAGATTAGGCGTCCAATTTGGAAGATATACCTTATCCTATCACTATATATCATCTGGAAAGAAGTAAGTCTCCCAGCATGCAGAATCACGCAGTTTTGAACTTTTTTATAATAGTTCTAATAGTTCAAGTTCAAGGTTCGGTAACAGTTCAAAGTTTTAGCTTCGTTATCATGTTTCAAATAGACATGCGTACGAAGTTACCTCGGCGGAATTGCTTTTAATATAGGATTATATTACGACTCAACTTTTACCATAGTGAATATTATTAAGCAACCCGTCTTACATAACTTGATTAGGGTTCCCAGAGTGTCGCTTGAATAACTAAGCCCTTTAAATTATTCGTGACGATAAATCAAATCGTAAAGCCATACCAGTGATTTAGTACGTGATCGTGCCAAAATTAAAATGATTATTTCAAATCGGCGGTCGTGAGTTCGAAACCCGAGGAGTATAAGGACTTGAGTTGTTGTTCTTTTTTAGGTTAGGGTATTACGGGATGATCACCCGATTGCCTTGGAAGTATGATGATCCATGCATCAGATGGGCTTGCAATCACTTGGTTCCGACTACTTGTCGACACTATCTAGCAGAGGTTTGGAGTAGTAGTTACTTAGAGGTCAGTTAATGTCGCCATCTTTTCATTTCTTTTCATCTCATCGAATGAGAGTCAAGAATGAGTGCACATGTGTTTGCGCAAATGTTTATGCTTTTTTAGTAATTTTACAGTGACACTGACACTGTAACATTACTAATTAAATTTTTCTACTATACTTTCTCTATTTAGCATAGTAGTAATAGCCATGTCTTGTGATTTTATATGCTTTTTAATAGTTTAATGCTATCTATACCATCTATACTAACTATACAATAATAAAGTTGCAAAATCGAATTGTGTCTGTAATTAGTATGGTGTGTATAATGGTGTCAGTATGGTGTGTATAAAGTCAGATTGTTAGCTCGTAGCCGTGTTAGCTCCTTTCATAAATGTTTAAGGATCGAGCCACATAAGGGGAAATTTTTTACCTTCCCTCGTTTTATTCTCTCATCGCGTAATTTTCTAACGCTATGCAATTATCCTTTACAAAACGTACGCGTTATGGGATGATCATTCTTAATTAGTCACTACCGACTTTAACGACTTAATCATGCACTCGGCACCACTGTATCCTCCATTTATACTTAGTTGCGTTGTATCTCACAAGTACCAATAAAGGTACGGTTTCCGTTCCTTTATTGGTATTTGTGAGATTTATATAGCTAATTTCGTATTGGATAAATTTAGTATTCGAGGAAAGAATATTTCGAGAGTGCTAAGAATATTTCGTCAGACATTTATTTTATTTTATTAATTAGGAAAACTACAGCTCATTACATATTAACAAACACTATAAACAGTAACAATAGATAAAAAAAAGCAAATACAAGTTTTCACACATAGCATAAAATAACAAAAAGATAGAAGACAATTTCAACATACCTTCTCAGACAAATTATATTACTTATTAGCAATTATGTAAGATATTTAATTCACTAACTACACACACACACACAACTACTATTTTATTGCAATAAGTTTTCCGGGCCGGGATGCCAAAAAACTCGCTGTTATATAAACATTTAATTGTAGATGGCTTCGTATTAAATAAATCAATCCCAGACTTTTTTGCTATTTTGTTATAGTCATGGGAGGCTCTTAGGAAAAAAGAATTCTTTCTATAGTTAGTGCTAACAGATGGAACGTAAAGATATTTCTGATGTCTTTGAGTTCGAGATGGGACATAAATATTTTTATTCATTAATAAGTCAGGTGTGTCAAACTTTGCTCTGGCTATGTTGCTAATAAGAATAATGTCAGCAGCTGTTCTTCTTTGCTTAAGTGGAAGTATGTGGTGTCTTTTACATCGCGATATGTAGTCAGGATCGTACACTTTTGTTTTAAATTCCAAATATTTCAGAAATCAATGTTTTATATTGAAATTTTATTATAATAATGTGTTTCCATATTTAGTAGCGATAGGACTTGTTTTACCACAAAAGGGCGACCACAATCTTCGAAATTTATTTATATTTGTTTGTTAAAATAATTTATTTGGTGCCACAATAACTTATTTACTGAAAAACATAATCGAAAAAATTATCATTTTATTTGGAAAATAAATAGGGGCCAGATGCCTCTCCACTCCTTTGTTGCCTTAGCGCCTTCAAACCTCTAAATCCGGCCCTGCCACAATCAGTCAAGTTCCATGACATCGTATTATTTATATTATCACTAAAATTATCATTGATTTGCTCAGACACCAGCAAGGGCTTAAAAATCGCAATAAAATTGAAATCAAAAGGCGTACAAGCAGCGTCGCTAGTAAAATAAAAGCTTGTAGTAAAAAATTTAGCACTCATATGGTTGTTTTTCAAAAAGAAGGTATCATAATGAATGTCAGTTGAAATAAAAGAAACGTCTAATTTGATGAGCGGACGGCGTAATGATTTAGGTCCGCACCAACTGCTATTATATATCATTATATGGGTTCGATTGCCTTACGGGACGTAAATTCCCACAAGTAGTTGTTTCGAGTCTTGGTGTACTCCGTACAAGAACGGGTACGAGACGCGTTTTAGGAGATAAGATAGAGAAAAAGTGATGTTTCGATTGCAGAGCGAAATTCGCGCTGGGTTTCCGTCCGACGGAAGAACGCGAGGAACCCCCGGACCCACCTTCGCCGCGCTCCCCTCCTCCGCCGGAGGAAGCGCAGCGAATAATTTCCACACTGTTACCCAAGTATGAACGCAATTTTTTTTCTACTCGTGTTTTACTTAACGGACAGGAGATATTACGTCAATCGTATCACGATGATTTCAACGAAAAATAAGCTCTAGCCCTGTGGGATAAGCAGGAATAACTAATGCTGCCTTGACAGACCTCTGCACGGTACAGTAATTGGATATAATAATGATAGGTGTCGTTGGCCAATCAACTCTGAGGTCGTAATTACGATTCACAATTCAAGTTTGAGTTCCCGCTATGTTTTCTACAAACAACTATCTGTCGTTTTATAGATGGTAACATGACATTTTATGTCTGATGTATAACGAAGAAGGTATATATTATAATATAAGATCACGGGACATCTCACACATTGCCATCTGATCCCAAACTAGGCAGAGCCTGTAATATGGTAATCAGACAGCTGGTATACATACTTATATATATATATATATTTTAAATATATACTTATTTAGATAAACAACACCCAGACACGGAACAAATACCTATGTTCATCGCACAAATATTTTGGGTGGGAATCGAACCCACGACCCTCGGTTTTGCAGTCAGGAGCACTAACCACTACACCAAAGGCCAGTCAATATATATATATATTTGTGTGTGTGTTTATTCGATAGCCTTTGCTACTACTTAAATACTTTTATTTTTTCAAAAATGGAAATCCATTACTAAGTCACTGAGGGACGAAGCCGTGACCTCAGATCGGAAATCGAATTAAAAAATTATTGCTTCTAAATTTTACAACGCCTCGTTAATGTCTTATAAGTTATGGTATATTACTACATATTTAAATGTTTCCACGATTATAATTTTCAGAGTGTCACCCGCGAATTCTGCAAAGCGCACAATTTCTGCTGAACAAACCGAAACCGGGGAGAAACTGGATTCCATTATTAGTGTCAATGGAATCACCACAGCTACTCAAACTACATTTGTAAGTGATAATGTTTCTTAAAATAAATGTTGATTCAATTATACTCCTGTATTTAACAATGAAAAAATGTTAAAATCAAATACCATAAAAAACAACATAAATAAATTGAGTGACGCAAACTTAGTATTTTACTGTATGATTACGTCCAAATAATCTTAAAAGACATTGTAAAACTTGAAATACCAACGTATTGTTGACTCATTTCTATTTTCGATTGGAAAAGAACTTCGACTACGTCTCGACCTTCATAAATAATAAAGTGGCAACAGGTTTATAAAGGCGGTAAATTTTAATGCTCACAAGCTAATTCGGAATTGTACGAAAACAACTATTGTTGTGTTGTTCGAAATATAGCCCTCGTTTTGTCTACAAATTTTATTTTATTGAGAAATAAGAACAGTTTATTTATGCAATAACCTAAATTACAACTAGATAAAACAGCAGACATGTAGACCTTGTCTTTAATTTGTTGTCGATACAGGTAGGAGGACGTACGTACACTCTGTAATAAGTTGTAAAAAATCCATGTTGCGGTTTGAGCGTACCTCCACCCCTTATCCATAAAAAAGTCCGTATGTGCAAGTATTACGACACTGATTATCCTGATACCGAAATGCTTCTTCTTTACGTTGCATTGCAACCTATGTCCAATATACCTAGCATAGCATACAATTTTAAAAGTTACAATTACCTTACAGCCGAAAACCCGGCATCAGCGACCGTATGGATGGGAGAAAGATGTCGAAGCGAATGGGTTTCAGCTCCAACCGGCTCCTGTGCCACCGTACAGGTTTGCTTCGTTGCAACACGGCGTGCGTCCTCCGCATTCGGACCCTGCGGCTTGGCTACCTCCCAGGCAGGCGGCAGTACCGTCTGCGCAAATGAAATCGCCCAGCTTAGAAAACCCGCCAGTATTCCCGTTCATGGGCTTCTCCAGCGAATTTAACGATAAACCGTACAATGAACACCCCGTCACTATATATCCGGGACCAAACATACAGTTCAACAGGCAGTCGCACTCCCCCACATACAACATTCAAAAAGTTTCGCCGTCGAATAATAAGAATTTAGACAGAAAGAGCAACGTGAAACGGGACAGCAGGTCGGACGGGGAAATGCTGTCGCCTAGGGGTAAATTACCTCCGCGAACTCTCGCCGGTTCTATGGAAAGGCATAGAGAAGTGTGTAGAGGTTCTTCGGAGGACATAATGGACGGGCGGAAGACGAGAGGTTCGAGCAGAAGCAACGATGACGACCATTTCTCTGATGATTCCTTGGAAGAGTCGTACCCACCGCCGCCGCCAGCCGCCACCACGCCTTCGAAACGCAATTCCATAGCATGGGAAGTGTCCCTCGATGGTGATGATCCTCTACTTACTCCAGGAAGCACAAAGGTACAGGAAGATTTAATATTTTTTTTTTATTTCGGCTACTACTATCGTTAAAAAAACGCACTAACCCACCTTAAACCACCCTTAACTGTTTATATGTTTCGTTTATAGGTTATTGGGCGTAGGAGACGGAAATCTGGCGATCAGTCACATTCAAGCACGAGCTCTATTCCACAACGTCTTGATGACGACTGGGGTGAAGAGTACTGGCCACCACCGCCACCCATCGCACAGTGCGATCCCGTGGCTTCTCCGACATCTGATATGGAGCATGACAACCGTCGTGATCTTGCTTGTGGTACTTACGTTATTCGCAAGGGCAAAAATCGCAAGCAGTTGCCGACTTTTAATAAAAACAATAGCAACAAAACAGGAAACACGAATCATTTAATGCAAACGCATAGCCTAAACAGAAGTACTGATAAATCAATAGATGGTTCGAGCATATCGATTAGTGGCTCAGGTTCCGTGAGCTCGTACAACTCGAGACCCAGTTCTGATTTAAGTTTACCACAATCTAGATACAGTGTTGATCTCAATTCGCGCCTGAGTCGCGAACTTAACACTCCAAACTCAAGATACAGTATCGACCTTTGCACGCCTAATTCAAGAATGAGCAAAGAAATGACATCTCCGAAATCCAGACTCAGTCTAGACCTTAACAATGGCCAAGATAGATACATCAACCCGGAGTATTTCGGTCACAGTCCTAAGAGTAAGAAGATGGGGGCTGACAAAATTGCCACGCCCAAAGCTAACGTGGTACAAAATAAACTGTCACCACAGAACAGGTTTACTGATTTCAAAAAATATTCGTCGACATTCGACAATATACAATCGCTAATTAAGGAGGGGAAAGTAGAGGAGGCTCCACAGATTGAATGCAATGAAACTGTAAACGAACTGACTACTGTACCACCTAATATGGTAAGAGTGATTTCATTACCGAGTCTCGGTGAAACTGATGGCAACAGCGCTAGTCGACAAGCTCTCATCACTACGGTCGAGGAGGAGGAAGACCAGGAAAGCGGAGAACCTGGCTCCAGTGGAGACACGTCGCCCTTGCGGAAAATCGAAAATAACATCAGCGCTATACTAAGCCAAGGTCGGGACCAAAAACATTTCACGCCATACATACCTAAAGACTGGAATATACATAAGGACGAATATTGTGATGAGTTGTCCAAAGAGATATTAGAAACCAATTATCGCTATAGCTCTAGGGACAAACACAGGAGACATGATATACAAAAATCCTCCAGTCACAACGAGATACAGAATCAGAGATCGATGGACCGCCGAGACCGTTCTTCTGGCAGACGATCAAATAGCATGCATAAGTCTACCAGTGCCAAAGATGTACCAATCACCTTGGTACGGCAACCTTCATCTTCGGATTCAGCTGTGTCTAGCGGGGGAGACTTTCCTCTGAACGTTCAAATAGTGGAGCATCCATACAGACCTCCTTTGCCCCCGTCACCCAGCTTGGGGCATGATAAGGGTCCTTTGCCTCAAACTCCGGATTCACCTAAATTTCCACCTTTACCTCCCTCACCGGTACAAGAAGTGGAAGATGAATATACAGAGATAATGCAACCGACAGAAAGACGTCACATCAAAAAGGCAGATACTTTACCAACTCCAACTATGGAATCAAGGAGGAGGTAATAAAATATTGCATATTCAATTTATAATAATCTAAAATAAGTAAAATATATCATATAAAAAAAACTTAGGACATAGTAAGAAATTTAAAGCTTTATTTGCAGAAAAAAAAACTTCAAATATTTTTTCCGTTCTTAAAGCAACCTTCTTACTAAATGACCAAATGACTGTTAGCAATGTACATTACAACTAGATTCCGTCATCTCAACGACCGGGCTATGTACATTTTTTATTACTCACATATATTTTATTTCAATATATGTCCAATTCTGAAGTCCACGCAGAGGAAATCGTGGATAGAAATTAGATTGTTATAACACATTCTATGTAGGATTCCTCTGCAGAGTGCGGCCGAAGTGTTACAATCGCTTACTTTTTTTTCTCTTTATTTAGGACAACAAACAGATACATTGAAGTTTACTTAGTAATAAATACATACAGTTTAGTTG
>DWHO01004844.1:0-10743 GCA_018247575.1 Eurytides lysithous rurik | reverse complement strand
TAAAACGGTTTGAAACAACTTAGTCTTGCTGATAATCTAGGAACATTGATATTCAATAGAGATAGGAGAAATGGGCAGTCTATTAAGTTGTTTAACAATTTATATAGAAGTATTATTCTAAGCGCTTCAACTCGTTTATGTAAAGGATGAAGTTGAAAGTGGCGTAAACGGTCCTCATAGTTATTTAGTGTTTTGTGTCTTTGTGTAATATAAGAAAGTTTTCGGATAAATTTTTTTTGAACATTTTCAAGACGTTGAAGATTGTTTTGATAAGTAGGGTACCAGACAAAGCAACAGTAGTCAATATTACTACGAACAAGAGCAGCGTATAAAACTTTAAAGGCTAAAACCGACTTAAAATCTTTTGTATTTCTAGATATAAAACCTAACATTTTAAAACTTTTTTTTATTACATTATTTATATGTGCGAAGAATTTCAGTTCAGAATCGATTATGATTCCCAGATCTCTTATTTCCTCCACTCTTTTGAGTCTAGTTTTAGTTATGTTGTAGAAAGAGTTATAACTGTTACGCTTCCGAGAGAATTTTATATGGAAACATTTTTCAATATTTAGATCCATGGAATTTGCAGAACACCACTGAGCCACACTATCAATATCTTTTTGTAATAAAATCTCGTCATTTTCATTTTGCACAGTTTTATAAATCTTTAAGTCATCAGCGTATAACTGAAATTCGGAAAACTTTATACAGTATTTAATATCATCTATAAATATATTAAATAAAATTGGTCCCAAAATTGATCCTTGTGGTACGCCAGATAAAGGTGTGCAACTATTAGAACTGAAACCATTAATGACGACTCTGATTCGACGATTCTTCAAATAAGAATTGAACCATCTCAATAATGCACCGTCTATATGAAAGCGATTCCTTAATTTAAATAACAGTAAATTGTGATCGACTCTATCAAAAGCTTTACTCAGATCACTGTAAATTGCATCAACTTCTAGGCCAGAACTTAAGTTAAATATTAGTTTTTCCACAAAACAGATTAAGTTTGTGGAAGTTGAGCGCTTTGAAATAAATCCATATTGATGGTCACTTAGAATTGATTTGATATGCCATGTCAGGTGGAACGAGACAACTTGTTCAAAAATTTTTGCTAAAGTAGGTAGTATACTAATGGGTCGATAGTTTTCAACGTGATGCTTGTCACCGCCTTTAGGGATTGGAACTACTTTTGCTTCCTTCCAGAGATTAGGGAAGACACCCTCCCTTAACGATCTATTATAAATGATTTGGAGAGGATAAGATAAACATTCTGCACATTGTGAGAGAAATACAGGTGGTATGTTATCAGTTCCACAACCTTTCGAAATATCAAGTTTTTCTAAACGTTTTTTAATTTCTAACCTGGAAATATTAATATCAGTCAAAAATCTAGAATCGTACGGGACATTGTAAGCATCATGAGAGTGATTATTAGTGTTATTGAACTGTTTGTACACGGATGCAAAATGTGCACAGAATAGGTTAGCAATACTACCTCCATCAGCTGCTACTTTATCTTTTAGTTTCATTAATTGGGGTATGTCACTAATATTTTTTCTTTTATTTTTAATATAGGACCAGAAATATTTAGGATTTTTTGTAACATTACTTTCAATATTTTTTATGTATGCTGTATAACATTTCTTTATTAAATAATTTGTTCTTGTTTTTAATAAGTTATATTCGTATTCATCCAGTTTATTGTTAAATTTTTTCATTCGACGTCTGTGCTTTTCTTTTTCATTTAAAATCTTAATAATATTGCTGGTATACCATATAGGGAAGTTATTTTTTAGTGAGCGTCTTATTGGTATCAGATCTGTTATGATTGTATTAATAACTTTGTAAAATTTATCTACATTTTCTTCTAATGTGTTATTTTTATCTAATTCTATATCCCAGTCAGTATCCATAATCTTTGCTCTTATTTGGCTGTAATCTGCTTTATGGAATAGAAAAATTTTATTCTTTTTACATTGAAGCATTTTTTGCTTTTTGGTAATTACATCTATAAGAATAGGGGGGTGATAATCATCGACTTTAGAGATAACATCTGTTGCGGTTGTTACAATAACAGGTACAGATGTGTTTGAGAGAACTAAGTCTAATATATTATTTTGTTTGTTTTTAATACCGTTGTATTGTTTTAAACAGAGACTTGAGGTAAAATCAATGAGTGTTGTACAAACTTTGGAACTGAGATTTTGTGGCTCTAAGTGGTTAAGTTCTGGCGAATTAATCCAATTAATTTGACTTAGATTAAAATCCCCTATAAGCAGAACGTTCTCAGAGGAATTTATGAAATTTTCTATCTTCGAGGTGAATTCTATGAGATATTCTAATTTAACTGGTGGCGGTAAATAAACTGAACAAATATGTATTTTACTGCAGGAGCAGTGATGTGGAATGTCAATAGTCACCCATAGATCCTCACATTTACTTTCTAATGTATAGTTCCGACATGCATTTAAAGACTTGTTTACAGCTATGAGAACACCCCCGCCATCTTTACCCTCACAAAAAGTATTTGACCGCCTATCTCTCCTAAAGACTTGATATCTATTATCTAAAACTTCAGCCGTAAAAATTGTGTCGTTCAACCAAGTTTCTGTCATGACTATTATTTGGTAGTTACATAAAAGTGCATTTTTATAAATATTTTGTAGTTTGGTACGCATGCCTCTAACATTTTGATAATATATACTTAAGGTATCAGTCATTAATATTGGTTACTTATGAACAAAAAATGTAATGGGAAATATACAGAGAAAAAAAAAGACTATATATAATGTTCAAATTACTGTCATAAGACAAGCCTATTAAAAGAGAAAATTAAACTATAATTTATCCAAGAAATCCATGTGGGTAACGACTAGCGCTGGTGATGTTTCGTCTTTCCGGATAAAAATTTTTCCGTTGCGTATCCAGACAAATTTATATTCCTTTTTCTTTGCACAAATTCTAGTTGCTGCATGTAGGATTTTGTTGGATGGCGTAAGATGCTCGCAAACATACACAGGAGACTCAGTATCACCATAACCCAAATGTTTAGTGTTAAGCTTATTTTTAGGGTTTGCTCTGTTGTAAGTGAAGACAGCGGCCAACAGGTTGTCTCGTTTTAACTTAGTAGACAGCTTACAAACCACTGTTCTCGGTAATTTGGACGTCGAATTCAATTTTTGCACTCTGTTGCAAGAGAGTATATCACTTTCGGATAGTGGAAAGGACACGACGTTACAAAGTTGAGTAACAGTTTTTATGAGATTCTCTTGCCTGTGTTCTGGTAAACAGTGTATTTCAATATTGCTTTGACGCGCATCTTGTTCAACTAGCGATAGTCTTGTTTCCATATCATGAAGTTTGTTTTTTAGTAACTTGTTCTCACTCTGCAACTTTTTTGTATTTTCCATGCAAAGTTTTACATCGGATATGGCATTCTCGAATTGTATATTAATGTATGCTAGTGAATCTTGAAAATCTTGTATTTGTGACCTTAATCTCGTGAATTCTTCGTCCAAAACATCACGAATAACGGCTTTGAGCTCGCTTCGCATTAAGGATGTAATTTCTGAACGCAAAACAAAACTTTGACACGGTATAGGTGCCTCTGAATCAGTGTTAGAAGGTGGGCGCCTGATAGTTACATTTTGGACGTCGCTACTTGGGAGTTCCTCTGCTGTCGATGCCATTTTAATAGGCGTAGAGTCAAAGTTACCCTCTTTGCGCTGTACAGAAAGTAGATGTATGGAGCAGTCAGGGCAGTTCCAGTTTTTCTGCTTTTTGTTGTTTTCAGCATTCAAATTAACGCATAAATAATGAAATTGCTTTCCACAACCAATTTGGGTGCAAGTAATTTTTTCGGAATTTTTTAAAATCTTTTTGCATCCGTAACAATAAGACATCTTTGTTATTTAATTTAATTTTGCAAAAACCAAAAATAAAGAGAAAAAAAAAAATAATAAGATCAGGAAACAACAAAGACAAAAAAAAAAATAATAGCTTAAGCGGATTAGAACTCAGGTTAACCGGAACGCCTTTTCGCAAAAGTAGCGTGGTTACAAAACACCACAGTGACTCACACGCTGTACTGCGAATTTTGTAAATAGTATAAACACTGTATTCAGTAATTTTTTGAATTCAGAAGGTCATTTCAATTTGCAAACATTGTCAACACCAGTCACTACCCTCACTGGAATAAAGTTAGTAGTGATTTACACACAGTTTCTGCATGATTTTTACACTTAATTGTTTTAAATCACTAAAAAAACTTCTAGGTATTGCAGCGAATAGTTTCACAAACACACTACTGCTAATTAATTGCATAGAAACGTAATTTTACTTATATTTTTGTATATATTTAGCGGACACAAAAAATACGTGACTGATTGTGAAGACTATACGATTTTGAATGAAAAACGATACGATACGATTTTGAAGAAAGATTAAGGGCTTACCAGTTCTTTTACAGAGAAATCTTGTTAATGATTTATGATATCAATTGTTTTCTTTCTTCAAATTACTACGTGTACTATTTACTAACGGCTATTTTGGCCGACTTTCGAGGCTTATCGAATTGCAAAGGATCTCTTTTTGGGGATGAGATGAATAGATAGTGCATCTGAAGTTAAACCACGCAGTTTCCCATAACAATGCAGTATCACCATTCAAAGGTATAGCATAAGTTCAAAACATCTTGGCTCTTGGTCTATCTCTATTGTCGGTAACAACACAAATCGATTGGCAACACAGTGTCGGTTTCATTGCGGACTGGTATCAATTCTTAATAACTACTGCAGCTCACCTTAGCATCCATATAAGCCAAGAGAAAATCAGGAAATTAGGAATTTTCTCTAACTTGTGATCTTGTGAAATACTGGATTATTCATATGACGTTCAATTGGTTAAAGTTTTAGAGGGCCAACGTCTTAAGCGTGTCTTTGAGGCATTGCCACGCCAATATGGATGAGATTGGTCTGAGATCTGATATGCAAGTACAATCGGCCTATGGCTGGTGTATCGCGATTTTATACTATAGCTTCTTTGTACTAGAATAGTGCTACCTACCCCTAAAGCGTTGGCGAGTTTTTCCATGAAATCTAAAATAACACGCCATTGTTGCATGGCATCAAGTATAGAAGAATATAATAACAGTTTCAACGTATTTCATTTTATGTTCAACATATATTTTATTCCCACTCCAGAACCGAACTCAAGAACCGCGTCTTGGCAGACGTAATATAGGACGCCCTCGGGCTAGGTGGAGTGACGATGTAGGGACTTGCCAATTTATTATTTAAAATTTTTATTCAATTTATTATTGTGTACATTAATTGTAAACTTTTCCAAATTAATTGCTATAATTATTTTAACTCCATATTTTTATTTAAGTAAGTAAAGTCAGGGCAAGTGATATAGTCATTGTACGATTTAATTGATCTTGACTGTACGCAATTATTTACTTTTATGTTTCTATGCATTATATACCTCGGGCCGCAGCTCATTTCGCTGCGCCCGCTGGCAGTCGGTTCCACACTCCCACGGCGAATGCACGTCCGATTTAGCAACGTTTTGTTCTTACGTTATTATCTAAATTACAATATAGTGTTTCTTGCAAACAATTAGAAGACTATAATTTAATAACCCGGTAGGGCAAATCCCTATAACGACATCCGAAAGGTGTCTGGCAGCGGTTGGAAACAAAGAGCCCAAGACCGAGCTCAGTGGCGTGCCATAAGAGGCTTATATCCAGCAGTGAACAAGAAACGGCTGGTGATAATATATTTTATTTATTTTTATTTAGCTATATAAGTTATTCTTGAAGAATTTATGTCGCTTAGTTTCTGTGTCGCGTCATTATTGGAGAAGACAAAATTTATTGCTTCAATATATTGTACGTTTTTGACAGCAAAAAATACTGTAACAGAAACAATTATCTCAGTGATCTGTGAAACTTTTATGAATAATTACATTTTTATTTTCGAGACATCTAGCGCCTGGTTCATGGTTAATATCTAATAAAAAATATTTTTGTTTCAAATAGTTCCTTTCATAAATACCTAACGAGAAATAAATTGTTACAAAGGCAATCTCGAAGAATAATATATCAATATAAATAGATTCTGCGCGAAAAAAATAATTTGTCTTTATTGTTTGTTCACTCGAAGGGAATATTGTCATTTTATAATCTATTATCTATTAATAAAACTCGAGTCTAGTCGAGATTTTAAAATAGATTTTTAACAAAAGCACAAAAAACAAAGATTAGTAGCTCATGTGTACATTTGAAGATCAAAGAGACCCAATTATGAATTTTTGAAAATTTTGTCTGTTTTTCTATCTGTACATTTGTCTGCTCGAAATTATCATGTCAAAACTTAAACAAATTCCAATGCTTTATTCTAATATTATTTTAAAGACTAATCACACATTTGGATGGAGCTAGGCCTCAAGGGAGATCACGGCTACGCTGGACTAACCAGATCAACATTTCAGATTCAGGTTTTTACTATGATAGAGCCACGCAGCTGCCCCCGTTGTTAAATGGGCCGCCTCGAATCGGGTAAGTACCACGATCTCACATAAAATCGGCGCAAAGTGTTTTTGCTTCCGTGTTTCGTCCGGTGAGTGAATTGGCCGGTGGCCCATCCCCCTCCCTCCCCTCTCTGCTCCTTCCCTCTCACTCCTCCTCCTTTCCTATTTCAAATATTCCTCCTTTAAACCATGGGTCATGGGTCCATGGGCGGCGGTGATCATTTACCATCAGGCAAGCTACTTGCTCGTTCGTCAGCCTGATCCATAAAAAAAGGGCTGTAATATTCGCCTCCAAACAACATACCCGGCCATAACTGCTCTTCCAAGAGTATACGATTAAGAACAAACCCATAATAACACAAAACCGCATATTGTTCAAACTGTTCAAGTTTAGAACCGCTTAGGCCTGCTCTGCGCTCGACATCCAAAGATATAAGCGTGGCGACTACGAGGCAAACGAGCTCAGCTAATGGTAAGCGTCCACCGCTGCCCATGGACATTGGCAATATCGAAGTTGCTGATGCGTTACTAACCATTAAAATGGGATTTATTGGGAGGGTAAGGGAAAGGAAGAGGGATGGGCCACCATACGAAACGCGGAAACAAAAATGATTCAAATTTACACCGATTTTCTGCACGGTTATGGTACTAATCCGATTTGAGCCCATTCTGCAGCATTCTTTCGCATTACTTTACCACCGTAATTAGTATCTTACAATATTATCTAATATTTTATGCAAGTAGTTGTAATAACAGCCTATATATGGTCCACTGCTGGGCACAGGCCTCTTTACAGACACAGACCGCCACGCAGCCCCACTGCGCGGACTCCACATATTTAAGAGCTTTTTTTATTGTTTTTTAAATATGCATGTTTCCTCGCCATATTTTTTTCACCTATGAGCACGTGGTAAATCAGCACTTAATATTGCCAATTATAAATTAATAAATTCATTGGTGCCGGCACCGGTATTTGAACTCTGGTCGCTCGAGTATATTGAATTAAAAGCGAGCGCCTGGACACTGAGCTACTACGGCTCGTATATAAGTAAGATATTAATAATTAAATTGATAAGGATGGACTCGCTGTTGTTGGACTCGCTGTGTTGTTGTAGACTTATATAAAATATTTCTCAATATCTACTCAAGATTTTTAATATCATTTGTTTAATTAGCATTTAGCATTCTTAGTTAATCATTACACCTGCCACAAATTTTCTCCACGCCCCGGGTTGACTGGGAGAGAATGCCCCATGGCATTAAGTCCGCCCTTTGTAATTCTTGTTTATAAGGCATTGCAATAAAGTATAAATAAATAAATAATACAAAATTGATCAAGTACGCAATGGAAGAAGTTTAAATAATTCTCATTATACATCTTCTATGGAGTTTCTACTTTAACGAGTTAACTTAGCAACAGAAGTTGTTTTATACACCGAAAAGGGAGTAAAAATGAAGGGGTCATAAATAAAGTCGTTTATTATATTACAATTAATATTACAAGAGATAACAGTATTTATTGGTACAGTACACGTAATTCACGAATTAACACTAGGTAACTTCGTCAATGTTTTGAAAGGCACGTCAAGGCAGGACAGCAACGTTAAATGATGAATTTTCTATATCATTCACGTAACGTTATAAGATTCATTCTGTTTTTATACATATATAATAATGAACAATTACAGAAATTCACCGGAATATATGTTTAATTAAATATATCCCTATGCAGTCTTCCTTACGTTTGACATAACATTTTCTTATTTTTACAAAGAATTATAATTAGCAAAGTCTAAAAATGAGATGAAGGAGTTATTTAAAAATAACATTATCATATTCGTAACTCACGAATACTGTTAAGAGAGAAAATAAACACTTAATATATTTTAGCAGCCGAAGAACTGTTTTGCTAAAAAATAAATATCTACTTTATTTATCAAAATGGCTTCTCATTGTGATAACAATCAATGTCGTTGTAATAGCAATACATGTGAAATAAGGAATTAATATTTAAGTTAAAACCTAAAATAATATATATATATAGATATATATACAGAATGAATAAATCACTGGGTAATATTTAAGAGAGCATTACAAATATAAATTAAAGTGTAACAGTAATGTTTGATTAGAAATATGAAATTCTATGAAAAGACACATAAATTTACAACTGTATAGCACTTCTATTTAAATTATTCCCTAAACATCCGGGGCAAATTAACTTTCACATTAATCAACAATATTCTTTCTACATATTATTTATTAACACTATATACAATGTATGAAGTTGCGAAGATAGCACGAACTTAAATAGGGTCTTTGTTGTATTGACCTTCAATTGTTTTTGTTATAGAATGTGAAACGAAAGATTCGGCTTATTTGTGAACCTATGAGTCGCAGTATCAGAGGCATAGGCACTGATTACCTTACAAAGAGAATGACGAAAATAAATTTTAAGATAATTCTTTCATAAAAGTATTTAAATGATTCATCGTTGAAATAAATATTTTTAAATAAAGTAAAAATTTGAAACAAATTTACGAAATGTAGCACTGCAATGTTTAGTATCTATAAATGTTTAAATAGTTGTTATATACGAATATATAAAACGATTTTTAACCTCATGAACGGATTACGTATTATCAACTATATAATATATTCGAATAAGCAATTTAATTATACATATAGTGTTTATCCTTTAAAAACCAAGAGCTCATTTCAAATGTTAGGTACATACAAGAATCACTAGCATTATTTAAAGTTTTGTAGGAAGATTACAATAGCTCTAAGGAACGCTCGTATTTTTATCATTAATTTTGACACTATTTTTATTTTATTTTTGATTCAAAAAAAAATTTAGATACAAATATGTAGAGTTATTGCCGTGTTTATCATGCTTATATTTCACACAAATAAACACTCATATCCGGAACAGTTACTCGTATTTGTAGTTCATACAAATATTTACCCTAGGTGGGAATCGAACCTACGATCTGCCACGCCAAAGCTATTGGTTTAGCAACTGCGCCAAACAGTTTTTTCTTAAAACCATTTAAGGAAAATCATTGTAACAGACAATTTGTTTTTATGGCAAAATTTTCTGTTCATTACATAAAAAGTACTACTTAAAAAGTATTACGTTAAAAAGTTTAATAAGAAGCTTTTTAAAAGTAGTGCAATTTAGAGCGTTCGAGACATTGATGAACTGAGGATGTAAACAAAATGAATTTCTTTTGCACTGTCGTTAGTTCACTTCTCCCTAAAAATGTTAGTTATGTTGTGTGTGCCTAGCATTTAACGATACACAAACATTTTGCAATTCACTCAACGCGTATGGGACAAGATCCCAACAATATGGAAACCACTTTTAACGTTCACAAAAGCAGCGGTTTTATGCTGCAATACCTAACGTTTCATATAAAGTTCTCTTTTCACGGAGTCGTGAGGAATTCACACGGCCATTTCATTGTAGGGCCGACGGCCGCGGTGCGGGTCAAAGCTGCGCTCCGTGGTCCCGTTGAGCCCATTCCTAATGTGCCCACGGGAACTTAACTGTCAGAGATCTGGTGAAGATATAAGATGCATATGTAAATATCAATCTGGTGAGAATAGGATTTTTTCTTATGGTTTAGGCTGGCAAACGAGCAAGCGGCTCACCTGATGGTAAGTGATCACCGCCGCCCAAAGACATTAACACATTACAGATGCGTTGCCTGCCTTTAAGGGAGGGAATTTTAGAAAGAGGGGGTAAGAAGAAGGAGGGAACTGAAGGAGATGAAGGAAGAGTTAGGGAGGGGAGTGAGAGAGGGAAGAAAGGAAGGAAGGGGAAGGGGCCACCGGTCACCTCACTCACCGGACGAAACGCGGAAGCTAAAACACTTCCACTTTACGCCGATTTTCTATGAGGTCGTGGTACTTATCCGATTCGAGCTGGCCCATTCAGCAGCGGGAACAGCTACGTGGCTCTCGTGGCTCACCGTTAAAATAATCTGATAAGGCAATCTTTAGTCGAAGTGAAATGAAATTTTATTATGAAAACACAAGCAAATGATTTGTGGTCATATTTTTGATTGTAAGGAACATAGCAGTGGCCAATCTAGAGCAGGTAAATCGATGGCTAGGAAGATATTACAGTTAACAGGTGTTCACACAAAAGCAGGCTCACTCAAACTTGAACTGCTGGCGATCTTCCTCAAT
>DWHO01004843.1:0-10744 GCA_018247575.1 Eurytides lysithous rurik | reverse complement strand
GGCCACCGGCCACCTCACTCACCGGACGAAATGCGGAAGCAAAACACTTCCACTTCACGCCGATTTTCTGTGAGATCGTGGTACTAATCCGGTTCGAGCCGACCCATTCAGCAGCGGGAACAGCTGCGTGGCTCTACCACCGTAAAAAAAAAATACTAAAGCATGAATTTGTTGCTATTCCGATGCCGGCAAAACTATATTGTATTCAGTTATAGTGGTCAAGAGGACGAGGACGAGGACAGTCGTCATTCATTTCTATGTTATCTAATTCATTGTGCTAAAGACTTACTTAAGTCACGCAGCAAATGAAATTGTACTTAATTTTTAAATACAAATTATAATGATCCTTTAGTATGTAGGTTTGCTAAACTACATACTAAAGGAAGACAAAATAGAGATTCCGAATTATCTATTGATTAGTTTGACGGCCAGTCGTCGCGTCACTCTATTCAGGCCGATTTCGCTGCATTCGTCCGTTGAATATTAAAAGTGGCGATAGCGTGGTGCGTGGAAATAAATCAATTAAAGGCGCCATGTTTAGGGCAGTGTTTTCTTCCAGCGTATAATGCTCGCCGTGAGCCAATTAATATAGTACAACCGGATACTTTGTCGCGGTCATGGTCGATTGTAATAGATTGTCATTTTAATAGAAATGTCGTTAGTTAAAAATGACATTAAGTATTCCAAAATCGATATGTTTTATTAAGAAATAAAAGTATGTATAATATAAGTTAAAAGCGTATTTTAATGCGTATGGTAACGTTCAAAAAAGGAATGTAATAGATATTACAGATAAGATACTTTTAAACAAAAATGATTTTGGAATAGCTTTGTTTGGTAAAAAGTTATATTAGTCAACAGTCGATATCATTCGTAGATGTAGATTGCAGATGGTACGAGCTCATCTCAGCATAATTATAAGGTCACTGTTTAGTGCAAAAGTTATCTGGATCACAAAGCACAGTGCATAAAAACATAATTATTTGTATAATAAAATCGATAGGGATGTTTGATTTGCGTTCAAATATTCACGCATACAAAGTAACATTCAGGTGAAGCAAAGGAAAGCGTGCTAAATAAAGTCTAAAACAAACATTGGTTTTGAGACCTTAACATTTAAATCCCAACGTGCTGCGTACACCAATGAGGTATTAGAATTTCCAAATTCAATGTTTTACATTTATTCTGAGCGCAAGTTGATAAAGTTTTAATTTTTAATAGTTCAAATTAAAGTTTAAAACCATATTTGATTGATATATCTATATCCCTTTAGTGTCAACTGAAATTAATAAAATAGTTTATAATCTTTTCGGCAGCTAATTTTTCGTTTAACACTATTAAAATTTATAACTTGCAACTCCTTTGTCTAAAAATATAAAAGTAGCTTTGTTTTTTGCTTTCTTTTAAAGATCTTAAATGCTATATATCTTTGAAAATATGCAATTTTGCGAGATTTTGAATTGAAATAAAAATGAACCAAATTTGTTTATTGCGCGTGTTCTCGCTGGTGGGAACTGACGGGGTGCGGGGCCGCTAAATTCTTGAAAATTAAATCATTTTATTTAGATGTGGTATTCGCGACATAGCATGGTAATGACATTTTTGTCCTGGAACATGATTCAAAAATTATCTATCGGTAAAATAATAGTAAATGTAAAGGGTTAAAGTTTTAAAATATTGCAATAAATTTATAAAAAAAATTATAGACACTTTTATTTGCCACCAGTTTTGGGGTTTGGGACGTCCACGGTAATAATGGTTGGAACCTTTGGATTATATTTTTTATAAGAAATATCTTAAAATTACACAAATAAGCAGGAATCACATAAAGTTTTATCTTCAAAAAAATAAATACATCGATAATATTTTATACAAAACCTTATAATGCCCGGACGCCGAAATTACATATTTTCAAAGAATCAGCTCTATAACAAATTTAAGTAACGTCCGTTAGACACAATCAAGTTATTACCATGTGTTATTAAATTGTTTGAGTCGTCGTTATTGAGTTGTTAAAGTTATTACCATGCGTTATTTAAATTTTAAATTTTATTTTATTAAAATGATTTTCTATTATGTATAAAATAAATATTTCTTTTTACTGTCAGTATAACAGTTTGTTAATTTTTAATTTTTACTCTTCCGATCAAGCTTTTAAAGGTACCAGACTAACAGACAAAAAAAATTGATGATTTTTAACCGACTTCAAAAAAGGAGGAGGTTCTCAATTCGACTGAATTTTTTTTTATGTGTATCCTCATAACTTATTACTGGGTGTACCGATTTTGATGATTCTTATTATATTTTAAAGTTGGTGCTTGTCGTGTGGTCCCATATACATTTTAGCGAGATTTGACTAGTAGTTTTTGAGTTTGCCCTAATTATTTATTGGGAACGGTATATCGCAAAGCTTTTTCAGAAGGTCAAGGTTTTTCTCAGAAATGTCATTCTGATTGCACTTTATACTGCGAACATGTGCTTTAAACTAAGAAGGATTTATATGAAGTCGGTTAGTACATTTTATAAAACATTGAAATTATTATTAATATAATAACTTTGTTATAAATAGTTCCCTCATATATTAGAATGTATAAATAAATTATAGATTTATATTAAATCATACACATTTTTAAAATATTTTTATATTTTCGTTCTTAGATTCTAAACGTTTCTGTCTTTGATCATATGCTGACCAGAGACAACATATTCTTACTTGTCATGTCATATCGTCTGTCACTTTCGCGAAGATACGGAAAGGAATGTCAGCTTTTAGTTTGTAGAATTTGTGCGAAAACATTTCGATTGTTCGGCTTGTGAGCTGTTTCAGTTATTCTAAACAGATAATTATTTATGACCGATTAGTAATAACTCGCTCAACGTCATATGGTACTCTGTTCTTGGTGACGTTAAATGTTATCGCGTTTATAAAATGACAATGGCGAATAACAGAATACCATCGGGCCCGAACACACCTGGTAGCCAGCAATCGCCTTCACAGCAAGGCGTGAAGATATTCATACAACGGGACTACTCAGAAGGCACGGCTGTCAAGTTTCAAACGCGATTCCCGACTGAACTAGAAGACAGAGTAAGTGAAAGTAGAATTGTTTATATTTGTTTTTTACTTATTAAGGATTATACCAATTCACTTACCATGAGATGCAGATATAAAATATTTACATAAAAAACCTTAAACTAGGTTCAATTAAAAATGATCACAATCACTTAAAAAATATTCATGCTCATGTACGTTTTTTTTAACTTTTAGCTAAATACATTAAGGGAAGTACATTCTTTTGTGTCCTTAGGTAATTTGTTAAAAAGTTGTACTGCTTCGGACAAAATATTCTTGTTTATGTTCCAAACAATTTTTGAGATTTGTTATATTGCTGATATTAGATGAAATTTTTATCATATGAGACATTAACAAGATGATCTTAATTCAATGATATCTTTAGTACGTTTGCTAAGTGTTGACAATTGTACAAATGATTCACCTGACGGCAGGTGACATCAAACAATATTTGCAGCGTTAGAAATGTTAGCATGTTGCCAGTCTCTAATTGTAGTCTAGTTACTTCACCATTGGTATAAAACAAATGTTTAATACTTTACTGTGCGTCAATATAAGCTTTAGTGATAATGATTAAGCTGTTTGGAACTTTTTAAGTAACAATAAACATACAGACTACTCATATTGTACTCTGGTTTTGTGAACAATTGGTTAACTAAGTTCAAAATTAATAATATAAGCTGTATCCTTAGAAAATGTTTTTAATTGTAATTTTTTTTTTACTATTTATTACAGATAGACAGGCAAACATTTGAGTACACCATGGAGAGGCTAAATGAACATTTTGAAATGGCAGAAACCGCAGACTGTAGCACATATTGTGAAGGATGCCTTGCCTGTCTCACAGCCTATTTTATTTACATTTGCACAGAGACACATTATGAAAAGGTAACATGATTTCAGATCAAAAATGTATTGTAAATTTAATCGACTTTGTAGCACCCCTATGCTTACTAATTTTAAAAATATTTCTGGTATTAGATCTGTAGTAAACTATACTCTTGAACTGTGTGCTATTAAATTTAGTGATCAATCTGTTAAGACAGTATCACATGTTGGAAAGATTGCTTTAAAAAATTTCCTAAAACACAAACTTGACTTAGGCATCCAACTCGGGAATTAAATGTATGTGTTTTAGGTTATGACCAAAATTCATTTTACAGTTTATGACATTAGTGTTCTTCTATAAAACTTTGTATAGAAAAAATAATATTGCAATCAAGATGATTTTTTGAGAAATTATATACTATTTATATAATTGCTCAATTTAAAGGGCAAAGTATGCATATTATGTCTGTATATTATCATTAAGAAGTTTTAATTAATAATAAATGAATGACTGTGTAAATGATTGATAGGAGGCGTTGGAAAGCATTTGGTGCGCTGACCATTCAGGTCATATTGCCAAATGCTACTTTTTGTCTTTGTTGTAACATGTTTGTGAAAAATCCTATGACAGATATTTGTTTCCATAGTGCAGAAAGAATTCATCATAACAAAATGTGGTAAAAAATTATGGTATGCTAATGCACCTACTACTAGCTATTGCTAATTATTCTGCTGCGAAGTTTAAGAAAAGCAATATTTCTGTAATTTGTGCTGTTTGGAATCATTGCCATTTGAATTGAAACATACATTAGTATAACCCTTCGTCTATGTTATGTCAGATTGCTACTTTGCCTTGTTTGTGGAATCTATTGTTGGCTTTTACACTAAAAATACCATGTAATCTGAGAGAATTTTTTCATTTTAATTGAAAACTCCATTTTTAATTAGATCGATTTGTGTTTCTAATTTGAATATTATTTTAGACAACGTCACATAATTGATTATAAATCAAATTTGTTATAAAAATTCCAACATTTTTTATTAGGTCTTTCCACAAACAAGTGGATAACGCAAATCGCCAGCTATCACACTACAATTTTTTAAACACTTAAGTCATGCCCTATAACATTTGCAGCATCTTCGAAAGATTTCGAAATTCATCGCGACGCAAAACGAGAGGGTTTACAATCCGCGCGGCATACATATCACGGATCCCATCCTGAGGGGGCTCCGAGTGATTGAGATAACGATAATAGACTTGCCCAACTGCCAGAGCCCCACCGGTAACTCGACGAACACGCAGATAAGACACACTTGACCACCACACGAAAACAGGGAGTTCTTCATGTAACAATTACGGTATTGGTTTTAAACCATCCACTGTCTAAACTTTATCAAGGTGTGAATTCCTTCGCTACGTTAAAGGGCACAATGTCTAGTAAAAGAACACATTTGATGCGTGTTGTGATAATGATGGTCGTTTTATCTACTTTTGAGCTTATCAGTGTGTATTTGTGTACCGATTCCTCTCGACATTTCTTGTTCACCCTCCCACAATGGTTAAAATATTTATAATGTATTGTTATAGAAAATTATTATGAAACATTTTTCTGTATCAAGAAATTTGTGTATTAAACCTTACAGAGTATAAGTAGAGAGAGATTTTATTTGTATACGGGAATTTTCTTCTTGCATAAAGTTTCGGTCAGTAACCTTATCTAATGAAAGGAACACTTAAGCTCTCTTCAATTTGGATTCTGTCTAATTTTCAGATTAATGTTGAATACAGCCAATTAAAAGATTGTTTAGATATTAAAATATGATTTAGAATCACCAAAACTGAGAAGAAACCGATTAGTATAACAGTTGAATAAATTTGCCAATTTAAAAATCCAGTCTTTTTCATACCAGCCAAAATTTATAATGTTTGAATATAATGCAATTTGGTACTGTTCCAAAAAAAATAATACTGTTATATTTATATTATATTTGATCTTATAATTTTTAGATATATTGAAGTTTAACAAATTCAAATATTATAATATTTTTTTTTATTAACAGGAATCCATTTAATGTTACTTGTACCTAAACTTCTGTGTTCCTTAATTTTATTGTATATAATGTTATTGACCAATATCAAAGAACTCCCTTTTGCCAAAAAAATTCTTCCACACATTAAAGGGGCAATTTTTTTTAATATTGTGATGTTATATTATGTGTTATCTTCTTGTAGACGAAATATTATATTTATGAGACCAATTGTTGGTAAAAATGATTAGATGTTCTATATTTATTTCAGTGTTGTAACACATCTCTTCCCCTATCACCACGCTTAAGTAAAATTGATTGAGTCTAGGTTTTGTTCTTTTAGCTAGATTTTTTTACAATTTCCGATTCACAAAAACAATTCTGTCTTCATTGCTTTTATAGTCCTAGAAATTTGAAGGAATAGTTTTTCTTTAAAATTGTTCGTTGCTGAAATCAAATATTCTTTAGCATATAACCCCATAGAAAGATATAGAGCTGTAAATACAACAAATTTGACACATGTCTATAAAACATATTTATGACATTTCATTTTCTGCTTTGCAAGCTGATGACATTATTTGATAGACTCTTCTCTTAAGAGTTTTTTTTTTTATTTTATTTTATTTTATGTTAATACATTGTTTGCATTTAAACCATATAACGCATAGACATTGTATAAAAAGGAAAATATCCTCGTACGTAATAGTTGTCTGATGTTGAAATATTTTTAAGAATTTTGTATCTACACATAAGATGTTGAAACACATGTATGTATGTATGGTGGATATTTAGTTATTTTATAATCGCAGTCATCGGCTAGACTGCGATTTTGTATATGTAAGATTGACTCTGTACATATGTGGGGATTTTTTTATAAGAATTTAGAAAGCGTCTAGGCATTCATGGTTAAGATTCAACAATTGTGGTTGTAGGATATGCGGATGGAAATTTATACCATTCCGAACGGGTGACGCTAGAAGTAAAATGATGATGAACGGGTGATGTTAGCCTATTTATTTGCTTTATGAGAACTATAAAGCCGTTATAATAGAATTAATGTCTGTTTGGACAGTTTAATTTGTTTTGATACCTACTTCATTTAACTCATTAGCACTAGTCATACTTGACTATGGATTATAAAGTTAGTTACTAGGAAAGATCCCATGCCATTTGATGGCAACTGGACAACAGAAATTGCGACCATTTTCAAATTCGCTAAGAATGAAGAGAATTTTAAAATTTACCTTTGTTTAATACTAAATTGTCCATACTACCCTGTCCAAACAGAGTTCTATTTTGTCAAAACGGCTTATTACAATTGTGACTGATAAAAGAATCGTAATATTTGTAGATGTCGCCTGCGAGCATTTGAAATAAGAATACGGTGTTTACCGGAAAAACTTAAATATACATCGACCTAGATAAATATATATTGAAAAAAATTTAAATATGACAAGTGACTTCGCCTTGTAATTATAGATTTCAGGCGAATTACCGACATGTATTACCGTTCTATACTTGTGTATAGAATTTGGAAGTTGGTTGTTAGAATTTTAAAAGGATTCGTAGTTAGGCTTTGTAAAATCGGGCGTTATTATCGAGATGAGGAGAGATTTCGCGTCGCTAACTTCGGATTGTAACCCTAATCAATGTTTATGTGAAAGCGAGTGGTGGCATGTTTCTAACTTCACTCACGTTATTTTTATACGAAATTATTCGGATGTAACCTTTTAAAAACATATAAGAAAATTATTTAAGATGTTTCAGTTGCCACAAATTGGGTTAGCATCTGTGTTTGAAAAAGGGTGGTGATGTATACAGATATATCAAACACAGAGAGTAATTTGACTAATCACGAATGTTTTCTTCAGGGCAGCTGTATATTTTGTGTAATGCTAAATTCGTTAATGAGTCCTTCTAATTAGTTTGATATGAGTATATCAGGTGAATATTACTTGCAGTTTGTATTTCAGCTTGAAATGTAATATTTTAAAAGAAATTACTTGGTAAAAACATTATAATCATATGTCTGCATTACAAGTGCAGTGCGTAACCAGAGATGTACACTTTTCAGTGTAGAATGCATTTTTAATTTGGCAACTGGTTCTTGCCTTGCACAGATATTATTCATGCTAGAGGGATAATATTACATATTTTTATAGACACTGTCACCTATAAGTATGTAAATGTCACCTAAGGGTGTAATATTATCCTTTTCTTCGCTTTCTCGACGTCATTTTCAACTCTATTGATCTTTAACATTCATTTATTGACGTTCTTAAGCGATTTTTTTGTATTGCATAGATTAAAACTATTTATCGCTATTTACGTAACGCTTGTAAATTATCTCTAATATAGGTTTTTATAGACGAAAAATAAGTTTTAGTTATCGTAATTAAGTTGTGTATGTTATTAGTACCATTTTTGCGTTCGAATAGAGATTGTATCGAGTGTGGCAGTAAAGAGAAATCTTAAGGTTATTCAACTGAAAGAGTGTGTATCGAAACATTTGGTATAAGATTCATTAGAGAAATGGCGTTAGCGTACAGTTGTTTAATAAAATTGTGTCCCAATCTCAAGCGATCACCTTTTTTTAGGTGTTTAATAATAAGTGCTGTCAAAATTATTATTATCTATCATGCGCGCGCAATTTGTTTACTTCACTCACTAGTTCCAACAGCGCCATCTGGATACGTTTTGAGAAATTCCTACACTAGATACTTCTTTACCCTATGTGCAATATATTCGAAAAGCCCCACAATAATGAACAGATAAGTTAACAATGCATACTTTTCAGGTATTTCTTAAAAATATATTTTGCTAGTAAATCTTTGTGTTGATTAATTTTACGGTTTATTAACGAAATATTGTTTTAAGGAAAAAATGTAACCACAAAAACAGGGCGCGCTCAAATATAGATTATTTTTTTGTCACATTTGTACGGAAATAATTGTTACAGTTTTGACAACTTGACGCCCAGGCTAACGTGAATTGATATTAGGCTAAATGATGTATTCGTTTTATGAATGAAGACATTCTGTACTAATTTTGTAGCATTAAGTGTGAGAAGATTATATTGTACATTTTATTATGATTCATATTATTATTAAATAATTGGAAAAAGGTGTTTTGGTTTTTTTAACGTTCAAGTATTTTCTGAGGTCACATATTTCAAGACATGAATGGAATTGAAATATCTATGCGACCTCACTTCTTAACCTAAAGTAAACTTTGTTTTTTAATTTGTAGTATTTTTATTACTTGCCTCTCTCTACGACAAAATCGTATATAAAAAAAGAATATTTTAAGAAGAAACCGAAAAGTTAAACTAATTGTTAGACTTTAATATCATGTTTTATCAATTAAAAAAAACTTAATATAATTTAAAATAACGAAAAAACTGACGGAAACATTTTGGAAGTACTATTGGTTGAGGCAATAATAGTTCGCACTGTGCGGATGAGTTTAGTTTTTCGGCTACTAGGTGGCGATGTGCCAATTGTATATTTTTATAAATGAATGGTAAATCGCAGTGTTGAGATATTCAGGTGGCAATATAAGAGGTTAGGATATCTTAGCACTGTTTTCTCTTGTGTACTTATTCTAAGGTTGTCGGTTGAGTACCATGACCTCACAGAAAATCGGCGTACAGTGCAAGTGTTTTTGCTTCGGCGTTTCGTCCGGTGAATGAGGTGGACGGTGCCCCTCCTAACCCTACTTCCCTCTCATTCCACTCCCTACTTCTGACTCCATCACCTCCCTTCATTACTCATCCTCCCCCTTCCCCTTAAAGGTTGAAAACGCATTTGCACGTCTGTAATGTTGCAGATGTCCATGGGCGGTGGTGATCACTTACCATCTGGTGAGCCGCTTGTTCGTTTGTTAGAATACTCCATAAAAAATATGATATTATATAACGTCAATGCTATTTTGGCTCGGACAAAGTGACTGAACATTGTCCAAGGGGTTTCACAGGAGTGCGAGAGAGTCCGTCTCTCAAGGTGTGAATTATTTTTATATGATTTCACTATCAGTAGTAACAATAATATTTTTCTACTGTAATATCTTTCCGCTAGGACCGCTGTCCTTGGACGTGGAGAGGAAAAGGGTGGGCCAACGACCACCTCACTCAACGCGAAGACGAAGCGCAAGTACCTCTCCATGCTGATATTCAGCTGACCCATCAGCAGCAGCGGCAGCTACTGCTTAGCTCCACCGCCGAAATTATTTTATTAGGTAAGCAAATTGTACCGTGATCAAACTTTCGTTGAACTCTTGCAGAGTCCACCTGAGGTGGTACCACTGCATTGTTATTCTGCTGCGAAGCATTAATGTGTAAGCGTTATTGTTTCGGTTTGAAGGGTAATGTTATAATTATGCTAATTGCTCTAAAAAATGTGGTGAATGCTGTTTGGAGATTTTAATCTGGCGTGGCTCTAAAACATGTGCAGATGCTCTTTGATAATCTTGATAAAACTTGCTATTTATTTCGATTGAAACAGATCATTGTGTTGTTTAAGTGCTACATAAACTTAGTACTTTTTTTTTTGTAGTAAGCGTTGCAGTCAATTCTTGACCATTTATAACCGGTCCTTAGAGTCATTATTGATATTGAAATTGGAAAAAATACTAGGGTTTATATAGTTTTGTCTGTATGTGTATTTTAAGGTTATCTGTCATCGATTACTTTTTTATTACCGCGGCATTAGCCAAAGATCTTCGGCTAAAAAGAAGAAATAATTTTTTTTTACGACCATAGACAACAACGATGGACAGTTTTCTTTTTTAATTGAAAGGTATTGACCTGATTTAGCT
>DWHO01004842.1:0-10745 GCA_018247575.1 Eurytides lysithous rurik | reverse complement strand
CCACTAAATTAGCTCTGATGTCGGATAATGCCCACGTTTTACTCTTTTGACTAATTGGGAAGCGTCTTTAAAGTTTTCAGCATTAATATGGTCATTTTGTTTGTTAAAATATTGCTGAATTGTTAAAATTTTCTTATCCGTAAACAAATTTTTTTGTGACCTCCTTTTGCGTACCGCTAAGTAGTTGTTTTGATTTTACCATCCTATTCTTTTTTAAATTATCAGTTAAAAAATGAGGAGTGCGTCTCTTGACTGTCTATTGGCTGCACGCCCTAAGTCATCTTTTAAAATACATGACTTGGTTCTAGGCGCTACCTTCATCTTCAGATATAAAATCTTTTGCTTTCGGACAGGATTTATTCTAATTCTTTTCCTTACTGCTTCGATCGCCTTTTTCGTACGAAGACACCGTGGACGTCCAGATCTTTTTCTGTCACAGATAGAGGAGGTTTCTATGTACTTATAGATAGCCCGGTATACAAACGTTTCACTAATACCAAGCGTATGAAGGATTTTAAAAATTTTATTTGGCTCCACACCAGCATTATATAATGCAATCACAGTGATTCGGTTCTTTATCACCCCACTCCATTTTAATATCACAATTTTTTTTTTCAAGATATTGGCGCGAAATTAAGAAAACACAATGAACAATCGTATAAAATTGATAATTTCCAAAAGCAATATTTTGTCAATTTTTAATTGTAACAGTATTTATGTCCCGACTAAGTAATTGGATCCTTGGTCCGTTTCAAACTTACCTTGGACTCCACTCCCAAGTTTTTCAGTACTTTGTTTTTGAGGTACAAATATTTCTTCTTAATCCACAGCAGCGATTGATTTGTGGACCGATAAAATAATCACAAAATATTTAAGAAAGATTAATCATACAAAATTTACTTCTTGTTTTTTCGGACAACGGCAAACGAGAAAGCGGTTTGCCTTATAGCAAGCCCTGCCCAGGGACATTCGCAACGCCAAATTTTTTGCAAATACCTTGCCCGCCTTTAATGTGGGAATTTTTGGGATTGGGCCACCGGCCACCTCACTCACCAGACGAAATACGAAAGCACAAACACTTCCACTTTATGTTGATTTTCCGTTTTACCGGTTCGAGCCGGGCCGCTGCGTAACTCTACTACCGTAAAAAACGGTTCTACGATTTAATGTATAATACAGAACCACGGTTTAATGAACAGAACTAACTTTTTCTGATATTTAAAAACATTACGAAAACATTTCGCAGTTCAGTGAACATTTTAATTTACAAGCCAAATGAATTACACCCTGCTTCCACTTATTTTGGGACAATTTCCTTTTGTATACATTTGAAACGAGAGCATGAAGTGCGTCTTATTTTCGGTATAAGATGCTTATATTCGTCAGATAATTTTTTTGCAACCATATTTTTGCGGTTTCGAAATACTAATAATAAGTTATGAAAAACTAGTTTTTAAAACTATTGGAACACTTACAAATGTGCCAATAAACGTTATTTGGTTAAAAAAACCTTTGGAATCTTTTTAAAACCACCGCCAGCTCAACATTCCCAAGCTAGTGATTATACAGCAAGACCTAGAGATATTGTTAATCTTTTAGATAAATTGAAAGAAATAAGTAATTAAGAACGACTGAATACATTTCTTTTGTTACACCCCCTGTGTGGGCAAACGGGGAACAAATCTACTTGGTGGTAAGCAATAACCGTTGTTTACCACCGTGGATATTTGCAAAATCAAGGACTCGCAAATGCTTTCCTGGATCTAAAGGTGGAAATAGGTTTTGTTGTTTCTAACACTAAGCAGAATCGGTCCGGAAATAGAGAAGAAATTATAAAGAACTTCGGTAGTCTCTACGCTGCACTTGTTACTCTGAGATACTCGGATATTCCTATGTCGAGTAATTACGCTAAAAACATCACCCTTTTTAGCGGAACACAGCAGTATTAATTAAAGCTTGCTCATTACTGCTTGACGACGTAATCACTGATGCGAATGAAAACCAACGATTATCAAAAAAGAAAAACAATGTCAATGTAACGAATCAAAACTTATTAATTTTACGATAGAAGCAATGGTTACGGAACCTACTCATTACCAAATTGCCTTCTCTTCTACAAGATGAACGTAATAATATAAATTACCTTATTAAAAGTAGGAAGACAGGGCACATTATTTTTTTAAGATCTTTAAGTTGATTATGTTGCTCTTCAAATTAATTTTACATTATGCCCAAATGTTTTGTTTCGCTGTCTGTTGCGGCTTTTAGTCGTTTATTTTGTGCGTTAACTAATTTGTGTATTCTTTTTATCTCACTTTTGAACCTAAAGAAAAAAATGACGAAAAAACAAGAATGCAACACGTTTGGAAGAAATTTTAATTCAATTCGAAAGCTCTTAAGTAAGAAATATAAATATAAATATTTTCTAGCTTAAGTAAGCTCGAAAATACTTCACGAGACTCGTCGTCCTATAAAGAAAGTTAGTGATTGTTTATCACTTATTTTTGGTTTAAATCAATACCGTTCTTCTGAAAGGTATTTATTTAAAACTGGTAGGTAAAGCTTTTTGAAAGCTAAGAGCTTTAATCCGGTGCATGCATTTCTGGCTTCAGAAATATCATGCTAATAGACCTTAGTTTTCCCCGGTTTTTTTTTTAAATATGTATGAAATTTATATTTATATATGTGTGCTTATCTAATAATATATGTATGTGTGTAAATTGACAAAGATACTTATTTTATACTTTTGTCAACTTTCAATACTATATATCAGTTTTTACCAACAATTTATTTTAAAAAGTATAAAAAAAATACATTTATTGAATAAAATATTTCTGTCTGCTAATCGCTTTCATATCGTAGCATGTAAAAGAAAGAACAAAGTCGATTAAGCGTAAGTTTTCGCATTTATATAAGATCGACGTAAACCTTCTGAAAATGTAAAAGGAGACAAAAACATAAAATATCTAAACATATTGCGTACGGAACATAAATTATAAGGCTCCAAAAAGTTACTACTTAACTTTAGTATAAATATCATTTTGACGAATTTAAATTAATTAATGTATACATGTATCTCTTTGTACTCTTAAATTAATTCTGTTTTGTATCAAAAATAAGATTTTAAAACGCTATTATAAAGTAATAATGTGAAAACACAACAAACAAAGTTTTTGTTTTACAAATAAATTTTTGTTTACGTCTTTACTTGAAGTGCAATTTATGAAAAAATCTCAAATTGACGTAAAATTTATCATATCTAAAAAATGTAGCACTTAGGTTAAAACCTAAATGATCAGTAAATATAAGCCCTCACGTGTTCTTGTGAACAGTTTTTAAAGTTATACTTCTTTTGGCGCGTTAGAGAAAATGATGAGAGAATGCGCGTGATCTTAAAAATAAAATTTTTAAGATCACGCGCACATCGTCACGAAAAACAGAGACCATGAAATTAACTAATTAACATTTTAGTTTTTAAAATTTTACTTTGAGTACGTTTGTAAAATTGGAAGTAGTTGGTATGTATTATTTATTTACATCATAAACTAAAATAAATTATTACATGAATATTTAAAATGTAATAACTATAAATAAAAAAAAATTAATAAATGAATAATAGATACAAATAATAATAATTAACGTAAAAATTATTTTTATGATATTTAAATAAAATCTATTTAACTAAATAATACGTTAAAATAAAACATTCTTTCAATATATTAAATGCCTTTTTTTCTATTATTAGCGTCGCTTTCTCTGCAAACGTAGGATAACGCGATGGATAACATTTAAGAGACATTTTTATCTAAAGAAGTATAACTTATTTCATGAGTACATAAATACACACACACGCACACATTTTTTTTAACATACATATTGTTCGAACTCTTTTACAGAATCCGCCTGGGGTGGTGATACTGCATCGCCCATTTTACGGCTAAGCTATAATGCTCAAGAGCTTAGCTTAAGAGTTTTCGTCAATAAGCTTAAGCTAAATCGAATGAATTTCAGGCGAGGGAGTTTTGTTGACTAAAATAGGTTATCACTCGATTTCTTGTATATATGCAGATGATATGTAATATTCAAATAAAAATTTCAAATAATATGTAACAGTTAAAGTTATGATATCTACTAAGTTTATATTTACTCAAATTAAAGTATAAGGTTATCTGAAAAAAAACTATGCGAATACTTTAAATTCCAAGTTACGACATACAGCAGACAAAAGAAAATTTACGCCCTATTTTATATGGAAATCAAGAGACTAGTATTATTTTTGCTTGATTCATGAATATCCAACCCCTTTTGCAAATTTCTAGATTCTCATTAGATTTCTGACCAGATAGAATTACTAATTTGAAGTGTCTTTAGCTGTCACAAAATGTTACATTTACATATTTTAACAACATTTCTATAATTTTAACGGTAAATAATAATATAGAAAATATACGATATTTGAACTAGATATGCACGTACAAAATATAAACAAGTTCTTGATATATTATCAACATGTGTAAATGTTATTAATTTCCAATAAAATCATAAAATTTAGTGACCGGTCCATTGGTGTAACGTTTTATGTTCCTGACTGCAAAGTTAAGGTCAGGGTTTAATTCCCACCCAGGACTAAATGTTTAGATGTGTCTTGCAAATTTAGTATGTGTCCCTTAGTGATAAAAATCTGCCGGCGTTGCTGCTTTTAAAGAGATTACAGCGCGGTGTCCGCATTTGGCTTTCAAATTCACAGTATCCTGATACCCTAAGGGTTACTATAGCGTTGTTCCATCTTTCTTTCTTTTTACCCACTAGCAAAATAATTGTTAAGAAGCATAAAAGGAGGTTTTGTTTTTATATTCATTATTGTAAGTTTAACGTAACACCTAAATGAGTCTTTATCACCAGCCACGTAGCTGCTCCCGCTCCCGGTGGCCCGTCCGCTTTCCACCCCTTCTTCCATCTCTCACTCCCCTATCTACCTCTGACTATATCCCTTTCCCCTTCCGCATCTTTCCTCCTCCATCCATCCTCTCGCCCCTCTCTCCACTTTTCCCTTGTCACTCCTGCTCCCACCCTCTTTCAATAATCCTCTCAAAGGTTATCAACGCATTTGCACGTTTTGTAATGTTGAAAATGTTCATGGGCGGCGGTTATCGCTTACCATCAGGTGAGCCGCTTACTTGTTTATCAGCCATAAAAAAAAACCCTAAATGTGTTTCAGACCTAAATACATAGTTCAGACAATAATGTATGTGAAGATAAATACCAGAAGCAAAACTTAAACATGTGCTTTATGGACATGTTTTGTCTCGATTTGTTTTTCTTACAACTTACTTTGTTAACTTTAAATTGTCAGCTGTACGCCATCACTTACTTGGCACAATAATCGTGTACTATTTTCAATACGATACTTACATGTGTAACATCGGATTTTAGAGTGGGAAACTTTGTTACTAACGGTGAAAAATAAAAATATTAAATTAATTTTTGCTAGGGTAACGAACTCATTCTCTTACCACGACAAAAACTTGGTCATAAAACACTAGGAAATTTTGCGTGGTAAATATGTTTTGCGAAGCCTTTACGCACTCGAAGAAAACATTTATTTGCCACGAATCCCGTGGATTAACCCATAGGACTCCCCAGGGGTCCATATGGACCAATTCTGAAAACTTATAGATACGGTAATATATGGACCTAGTAACAGTTTTCCGCAGGGAAATGTACGTAAATAAAACCGTAAGAAGTAGTGTTGCTATGCTTCCGAATCAGAGAGTAAAACTGTAATTTGTACAACTTCTCGTTATTATATTTTTAAGTAGCTTTCATTTAATTTATGTAACATTGCATAGAGAAATCTTTTTTGATATTTTCATATCAAAAAATTTAGGGATGAGATATACTTTATATATATTTGGAGCCCAAGTGCATATATATCGCCACTCGAAAATTTCGTCATCGCTGTAATTTTTAAGACAGAGACATTTTTTATCTTAAAAAAAACACTTTGTACTTGCACAATAACAGAGCAACAATATTGTCGACACAGTTTTGCTTTGCCTCGAAGTGATTGGAGCCGCGGAAAATAACTTGTTATATTGTATTTTCGTAACAAAACTTTAAAAAAGTAATAACAATATACTGTGGTTATTTTGTTTGCAATTCTGAATTTTCATTTTAATACATTCATTAATTTATCGGATTATACATTCATTATTTAATTATAAATTTAATAAGTTTGAAGCAAGACAAATGTTGAACTTATCATCTATGTTAATGAAAAATTTAATCTATGTATGTTTGACACCAATTATTAAGGTGCGCCTTAATCATTCATCGGATTGTGATTAAACTTTTCCACAAAGATTATTGGTCTGAATGAAAATATAATTTTCTACTCCGTGGAATGGCATCGCACTAGAGCCACGCGTCCACAACACAGTTATGGTAGACCAAAAACAGTACGAACGTTTACTGGGTGAACTAACTAACAAATAGTAATATTAGTTATATAATTTAGAATATAAATAAGTAAGTAATATAATTTGTTTAGTTATTTGAACTAAACATTACGCATACAGGTAACATACAACTTCACCTAAGTTAATTAAGCGTAATTAGAGAATGAGGAAAATAATTCGCTGAGTGGTCTTATTTTTTCATTATAAAAAAAACCCCGTTCTTATGGTTATTGGATATTATCGTCAAGTAATTGTTGATTAATATAATAAAACAGTAACTGTTAACATATATTTCTATTTACTTTGTTGCACAGTTGTTGTTATATTTTTAATAAGAATAGAAACATAATCTACGCGTAAGTTGGCAAACACTAGTTAAAAAGATTTGGTCCTAATTTTTTGCACATCGAATTTTCTTATCGTGCCAAAACTATTAACGTTTCACGTGCAGGTAATTGCTTTAGGATCATTTTAAGTCAATCATACAACAAGACGTCTTTTGAAATTGAAAGAATGCATTAAAAATAATGATGATAATAAAGCGAAAATGGTTGAAAATGCTGAGGCATAAAATGCAAAACACACCCCCAACAAAGATTTTAGGATAACCTCGCAGGTAATAAAAAGATCCGAAGCTCAGATTTATCACATCGTTAGCATAAAATTATAAAGACAGAAAAAGATTACTTAAACATTGACACAATTTAATTTAACTAAAATCTTCCTTCATTTAACCAGAGACTTACAATTTGCAATAGAAAGATTTATTAAAATACTTTAAATTATTTTTTTTCTTAACACGTTGACCGTCAATAGGATTTTGTCCAAAAATTATTCCCACGTTTTTAGGTTTAATTTAATATCATCGAAGTGTCGAAATACAACTATTCCATTTGTTTTGAGGTATTTTTTAGGTAATTTACTATGTTTTTGATGTGTCACGGCGCCCATGATAGAATGTTGTAGATGGCGCCGCGTCGGCCACACTGTCGACCATTTCAATAGCAATTTAATACAAGGCACATGGCCGACGGACAGAATGAGAAGCTAAGGTCATGTCGGTATGTCGTGTCGGCCACTGGAGGCCGACGCGGCCCAATTGGAATACCTTCGTGTCGGCCACCGGTGGATGACGCGGCGATCAACGTGTTAACAACTATATATCAAGAATTATATAATAACAAATCTACTATGATGATAAAATCTAATCTATATGAATTGCACTAGAAGAAACAATGATATATAAATAATAGTATTGTATTTTGTCCATGTAGTATGAAAACATGGGATGAGTCAATGTTCACTATTATTTCAGGTGTATATTTAACCACTCCACTCTCTGAATATAAAACATAAACTTTATTAGAATTATAAATGTAAGAATTTAGCTACTAACAAAAATTTTGCTAAATGTGGGGGTGACAAAACGGTACATTATAAATATTATAAGTATTCTTACTAAAATTACAATTGCGAAAATGTGTGAATTAGTTTATATTTGGGCTAATTTTCTTCTCGGAAATATTAAACTAAAATGTAAAAATAACATGCAACCACAATCCACCCGCACAAAGTAGCTTGTAAAACCATAAATGGAATAGATATACCTTGTGACAGCATTATAATTAAAGATACTGCAGAAAGAACTTAAACAATAAGCTTGGGATAACCAAGTTCACCCGATGTGCCACGCCTTCGTAGGAGAAAGTAAACATATTTATATTTTGATTTCGCCTGACGATTGGGATAGCGCCGTCCTCTATCCTAATCTTTTAAACGCTAACCTCTACCCGTCGGGTGTTATTAATATCCTCGGGCAGTTTTAGTTAATTAACATCCGTTAGAACCTCCGTTCGTCAGTTACTCTCTCGAATTAAACATTATATAAATTTATATCTGTCCTTCGTAGTGGTGCTCTCTGTTTAGAGGTTAATAAATGCCGCTTAAAGTAACTTTCCTTGTCACCTTGTAAAAATATAACATTTGTAACTTAACCAAGAATTTTGAGAACATTTTTAATAAAGTGTAAAGATACTACCAAACTACCTGATGATAAACGAAACGTTTCTCCAGTACAATGTCATTAACATTTTAACTTTTTTTTCCTAGCGCCTAGATTATGTATCTTAAGTATCATTGTTGTGGATTAGTCGCAAACCTATATATGTAATATATGGGTTTGACCACTTATCCTTATAGAACACATTGTCTTTGATAGCTGGAAAATTTAAATTTCTTTAATGTTTGCTACATGTTTCATTAAAACTACTCAATTTCGGGACTTGACTTAATCATTGATCGCCTTTTATAAGAAGTCAATTTGGAATTAAGAAGAAAAAAAAGCTCGTCGGAACATGTTGCTAAGAGCTTAACCCGCAAACACATATCGGAAATCGATATACTAGCAGCTTTCTTACAACATTTTTTTTCTTTCTTTACGAATGCTAAATCTTCATATTGTGGATTGAAGCAGAGAGGCGTATGGCTAACTTCTTAAGTAAGAAAGTTTGGTGAAAATCATTATTTGATTGATACAAAATAAACTCCTATTACATATGTCTACACTGTGCTTTTTACAGTAAAAATGTTATTAGTACATTTTTACTGTAAAAAGCACATAAGCAAATGCCGTATTAAACCCATAATTATAACCAGGATAATTACACAGGTAATTTTACTGGCTCCTAAGAACCTATTTACATCCTAAACAATTTAAGGTTAATTATTCAAAAGTTTAAAACATTTATATCTTTAGTAATTCATTACTCGCATCATTAATCAAAATATGTTCAGATATTTCTCTCAATTAATATGTAATCCATAGACTTTGGAGTATTGAGAGTAAATTTAACCCACATTATCGTTGAATTACGTAACAAATAATTCATAGCACCCCCAAGCCACTAGTTAAACAGTTATTACACGGGAATACAGTTTAAGTTCATCATAAAGCGTTGAATATCAATTTTCCCTAAACATAAATCAAATGGTTAATATAAAGTTAACGTTAGTCGTAAAGCAATGAACATGGACCTTTTACATCACAATTACCGTTGTACGACGATGCGCGATGTACCCTTCGAAAACTACATACATAAGAGGTTATAACAAACGTCAATATGAAATTCATATTATTATGCCAAACTTCAATGGAGAATTTAAAGTCATAGCTTGAGACTAAATTAATAACTTACAACGTTACACATATAAATGTAGGAATGTAAATAAGTTAATTAAAACGTTAATGTAATAATGCATGAAAGGAATGTTGAGTGAGTGGGTGAACGAGCAATGAGTGGAGCAGATGATGGAGGGAGTCAAAATTCAGACGTAATACGGTTTAATTTGCGATTAAAATTTAGTAGTGTTTTTTTGGAATTTCATTTCAATTCTCCATATAAAATTTATGTAATACCTTAAACTTCAATATTCAAAAATCACATTATGTTAAACCTCATTTAAGCAAAAATATATTTTTAACCTTGCTAACAACTTTATGTACTACATTTATGTAATTTATGTAATACTAGTTAATAAATAGTTCTAGGAGAACAAAAACATATTTTTAATAAAAATTATTAAATATTTTATGCTAAAAGATATTAAATAATGTGTGATTAGTATATTGATTTTATTGATTACAATAGTAACTATTATAATATTACTTTTATTAGCAAAAAGTTGTGAAATTTCGGAAAGATTATACCACTACAGTAAAAAAATTTAATTCAATTATTTAGCTCATAATTATACGAGTGGTTCCTATATTATCTCATGTATGTTCAATTACGAACAAGTTTATCTGTACTTCAATCCTGTAAAGAAGAGAAGATTATTCGGTTTTTTTCCATTCGTTTTGCTTCAACGTTTAAATGCGACCTAAAGAGTTAGCTTATGTAAAGTAAGAGCTTTTTAGTTTCTGATTACAGCTTCCATCTACGCCAACTCTTATGCAGGATGGGATCCCATCAAACATTCAAACGTCGGGAAATAAAACATTCCATTGCAGTTACAAAACATTAATTACAAACAATTTCGAATAATTACAAATGTAATTTGTACCGCCAATTTGGGGGAAACAAATAAAAATTTAATAAATAAACATCAATAGTGCAGTAAATTTTGAATAGATCGCGCTGATATAAAATAATTTACGGTGGTAGAGCCACGCAGCTGTTCCCGCTGCTGAATGGGCCGGCTTGAACCGGATTTAGTACCACGACCTCACAGAAAATCGGCGTGAAGTGGAAGTGTTTTTGCCTCCGCATTTCGTCCGGTGAGTGAGGT
>DWHO01004841.1:0-10745 GCA_018247575.1 Eurytides lysithous rurik | reverse complement strand
CAGGTATGGGCCACCGGCTACCCCACTCACCGGGTGAAACGCGGAAGCGAAAACACATCCACTTTACGCTGATTTTCTGTGAGGTCGTGGTACTTATTTGGTTCGAGCCGGCCCATTTAGCAGCGGGAGCAGCTGCGTGGCCAGTAGCGTAGAATTAAATAGTTTCAAATAGAATTTAATTCCAAGTACTATATAAAGGGATCCAAATAAAATGCATTTATATCTCGATTGTTCTACACGATCAATCACGTTATACATTGTATGTGACAGTTGAAAAGATAAAGAGGTACGATTTGTGAAAGTATTTCACCATCATTTGTGTCATACCATGTATATCAAAAGGAACCTACCGAATAAGTTTCGTCCGGTGTGTGACGTGGCCGCGTACCTCGCCTTCCCTTGTCTTCACAAAATTCAAAAATTCCCACCTTAAAGGCCGGAAACGCATATGCAACTCCTTTCATGTTGCTGATATCGACGGGCCACATCAGGTGAGCCACTTGCTCGTTTGTGCTCCAATTAAAAAAAAAGTTTACAAAAGAGGAAAAGTGAAGGAAATGTTTTTTTAGGAAATAAATTGACTCAACGGGAAACTCGTGTATGATAGTAAGTTTTTGCTGTCCATAGCAGAACAGTGTCATCTGCTATTTTGAATGTTATTTTGTTCGAGCAAAAAACTGGTTGACAGTATGCTCGGCTCGCTCAGTGAAATGAGACCGTCTCTATGCAGAACAGTAACATTGGAATGATCAGCATTAATGTGGTCGGTGAGATAAGATGTTTTCGTCGTTCTTTTTTATTCCTCACTGGTCTCACTCATCAGAAGAGTAAAAGTATTTCAGAAATTGGAAAATACCTACACACCTACTTAACAACAGTAAACATACTAATTGTATTTAGCTACATATAGGGTACGTCGCTAAATTATTCGTTATTATTCATTACTCAATAGAACAGAATAAACACAACGTAACTGAGACCCATAATCCTTTTTCCAACTTCGCTTACTAACAATTTAGTGTTGTAGTTGCGGTTATAATTCCTCGATATGAAGATATATAAGCCACACAAATATCACATAAAATATGTAATTGTAGATTTAAGTACTAATAATACTTGTAGTGTATACGCAGCCCGACTGCGACACTCGCTCACCGATCGTGACACCGTGCAGACGTGTTCGATGTTCCGTCTACATTATTATCACGTAATTAACACTAAATAAACATTACAAATGGCCACGAGGATAAACGTTTAATTTTCAAAGAAAGATACACATCGATACATATTAGGAATTTTAGCTTTATCTAATCCAAGTATTGAAAAAGTAACGGACATTTGCAACATTAAAGAATGCGCAAATGCGTTGCCAGCGTTTAAGCCACTATAATAACCTACAAAACGGTTGTTTACGTAAAGTTTAGTTTTATATAAAAATATCCCAACATTACAATACTCCAACGATGAAGGTAGATATCAAGCGAATTAAATCTAAAGACTAATTTTTCTTGCATTAATATAAAATGTAACATATTTAGAGCAAATATAATGTTTAACAAATTTTACAAACAAAATATATTTTGAAAATAGTTACAATACAATATACAATAAACGGCTGAAGGATTCGTTTAATAATCCATTGCCCGCTTTTAGAAATAAAAGCCTATTCCAAAAAGGTTGTATAAAAGGACGAACGTACAATATAAAACTTTTTGAATGATTTTACACAAAGCTGTATCAATGGGATTCCAACTTTGTAATTGGAAATGGACATAAATCAAAGGTTTTGTGAAGTACCCTTGTCACTTATATTTTATATAGCCTACTGCCAGCTGCTTAATTTTTAAATGATTTTATAGATTATTTGTTGTAATTCTCAACAGAACTGCATTCCGAGCCGGTAGAAGCTTCCTCACGAACAAAATGTAAAAATGACGATTCAAAAGTGCTTGTAAACGTCTAATTGGAAAAATATATTTTGTTACGATTTGATTTGAATTTAACTATAATTTAATATAATACCAAATAATTATAGTTCTCGAATTAAGCTACATATATGAATGAAAAATTGGAACGTGTTTGTAACAGCCCCTGTAGCCTAATGGATAAGGCATCGGCCTCCTAAGCCGGGGATTGTGGGTTCGAGTCCCACCTGGGGTAAGGACGGAAGGTATGTCTTTTTTACGTTTACAATACCATTAAATAAATATTAATATGTAACATTTAAATCAATAAAATAAACACTCTTTCTAGGGAAAAATTGGATGACACGAGTATCTTATTCCGTCATAAGGACAATTTGCGCCAATGCAATATAAAGTGCTTCCATCCCGACCATTATCATTGTGAAGTGTTTGTCACCTCGAGAATTTAATACTAAAATAAAACGTGATGAAATCTGCAAATGCTTTCATTTTAAAACGCAATAACGCCATTAAATGATCAAGTGCAAGTGCAGTTCTTTTACAATAATAACCGGGTGTTTACGGTTTTGTACAGTACATTAGCTTGGATCAAAGTATTAGAAAATGTAGGATTTGAAGAACTCATGTGGTGCGAGCACGTAAAGAAAGAAGTGCCACAATAACATTTGAATCAATCGTGATACTGCGTCATCGGCGTGGTTCTTTTTGGTTTAAAGTATGAAATCGTTTATGAGAGAAGCTAACGGCGGATTGATATTTTAGCTATTGTCATATAAAATATGAACGCTTTGTGTAATAAAACACTCTTTTCACTTTTCCTCTCTGCTTTGTTAAATAATATTAAAAAAATGTTGTGTAAAAATTAGCTTCTTACGTAGCTTTTACCAGAAAAAAATGTAACGATTTATTTGATCTCCAATAATTCAAATGGACTAGACTACCAAGCGGCGACCATCGCTTTTCTTTAGGTCAGTTTGCGTTTGGGCAGTTTCCCAGCCGTGGAATCAGTGTTAACCAATAAAATCGACAAAACGATGAGCGTTGTTTAAAAATACCGATTTTTCATCCCAGTGACAATGAGGTACAGAATCTCTTTATTGTCATGTCTGTCCAGCAATGTAAGGCATACCTTAAACTTTTGATGGCCGTTTGGCGTAGATGCTAAACTATTGGTTCCGGCGTCGCAGGTCGCGGGTTCGATTCCCACCCGGGGCAAATACTTGTGCCGACTACAGATATTTTTTCGGATCTGGGTGTTTGTCCGCGTAAAATTATAATTTATATCAATATATTTATATCTTACAATAGGGGCAGCGTTTAGCGTTTCGTTGTCGGTTACTTATTCGCACAATTTGCACGTTTAGGCTTGACATTAACTGACGCAAGGCACTCCTTAAAAACTCACATGAATATTTTTCTACGTTAATAATTACAGTACCTGCAGACCACGTTATAGGAATGTTTAAAAGTCAATTTCAAATACCCTTTTTCCAACGGGCTCATACAACGGTGCGACAAAAATAAATGCCGCCTAAAGCTTTTTCATTAAAAGAACTTCGGACGAACAACCCTTGCGGAAATTGGTTTTTCAGACACTGGCTTGAGGGTATAAAGGTTTTTAACGTGTTTTTTAGCTCTCTGATGTTCTAATATCAGAGCAATTCGGATCATACAAGTTGTTTCGCTTATCAATGAGACGAGAACTCTATATTAAAATTCTCTTAGTATATAACTATTCCTAAAGGACATTCATTCACAGACATTTCTTTCATAATTACTCTAGCTTTAATGCAGAAGAACAAAGTTAAATATTGTGGTGTTACCAAATTGTGAGAAAAAAATTATATGCTTATTACGCACTCCTTTGAGAAGACCGTGTGTGGGGAATCCAGGGAGGGTTGCCAGTTGATCTACCGTCTATCAGTATTGCTAAAGCACTAATTTGTTTCGATTTAAAGGGCAACGTTGCTAGTTATTATTGGGCTTGAAGATAAACCATAGGTTCCCAACCTTTTGTAGACTATCGCCCCCTTTTTTTAAATTGAATTATACCAATTTAGTTTGTTTATCTATTCATGATCACAAATTAAGAATATACTTTTCTCTCTTTCTCTCACTAATTGTGCTTTTCGTGTTTGATCGTGCTCAACGTTATCACGCTTAGAACCTATTAGACAGGCCATCTTATACCTCTGACAAGCGTGGCTCATTGCTCAAGCAGTTTTGAGCCCTGTTGATGGTTCGTGTAGTGAAGAGCGAATGATGGGTTACCATTTCCAGTTTACCAAGTTTCAAATGAGTATACAGGATAATTATTCCTCTCTGGAAAGAACTCAGGTTATAGCACTTTTTGTTTTATGCTTATTGACTGCAAATTTTGTTTATTGACTGCAAAAGCTTTGAACTCCATAACATGTCTAAATATTGTAAAAAATTCTATCAAAATTAAAAAAAAAAATTATGAATATTACATAAAATCTTTTAATTTTGATAGTAATTTTTAAATTTAGATCTATCATTATCATTTAAGTATCGATAGTTATTCAATAGACGGTTATAAGCAGTAACATTTTTTTTTCTCAGTTTCCTTAGTATTTATAATAATGCAATCATAGCAATTTGTACATCGTTTTCACTCTTATTTACTGTAATACAAAAAGTTATAAATTAGCAGTAATACTTGAATCGAAACTATATAAATTGGTTATACTCATTCAATTTAGTTAATAGTCAGGTAACCGAACTATAACATACCGTAAAAAACAAACATATACACAGTGGCGGTACTACCATACAAGCCCAAAAATATCGGGAATAATTTAAACTATCCCGAATAATTTATTTTAAATTTGAGCGGGAATTGTGTGCTAATTAAGATTTATAAATTTTACTCCTTAGTAGGGCAAGGCGGGCTTTTGGGCTTGTATGGTAGTACCGCCACTGATTGTGACGAGTGATGATCTTTGCCGCGGCCAAAACTCTCCGAATGATCGATCTGAACCACTCACGGTTTCGCTATAAAGATGACTGTTATAGTAATTAACTAATATACTTAACACGCGATCAAACCTTTCTAGCCCGTGTATACAGTTGGGTGCCGAGAATGTTCAAAAGGCTTTTAGGCTCTCGTATCAAACCCGTGTTGTTTTAACGGCTGTATGCATTGACGGATCACTGTTTGCTCACTGATTATATTTAGTGTACGTTTGTGTTATGATGTTTCCTCTTGCGTTTAATGCGTTTGCGCATATAATCGTAGAGGCCTTTGAACGCGCCTTTGAAATGAGAGGTACGACCTTTGAACGACCGTCGATGTCCGGTCCGGCTATTTCTTCGAGATTAATTAGGACTTATTTGTTATGTTCGCCTTTTTTTAAGGCTCCTTATACGGCTTAATTGACCTTAAAAGTGAACTGATGTCGACGATTCTGGCGAAAACGAGTGTCGGTTTTTTTTTATTAATTTTTTTTTGTAGTTTTCCATCGGAGTGTCCAATTTGTGGCCAGTGTCTTAGAATTTATTTAATGTATTTAATGTTACGTCATGAATATTTTTGTTATCCTTTGTGGCCGGTAGACTTTGTCTAAGACTTTATTTAATATATTTAATTTTGTCATGTTTACACAATGAATATTTTTATTACCCTTCGCTTATATATGGCGTAATCGAACGTTGTTTTCAAATCAAATTTTGCATATAAGTAACGATTGTTTCGCGAGTAAATTACTATTAAAACATAGTTGAAATTTCATGGAATCCACCAACTTTTTAAATCATTTAATGTAATTTTCCTCTTTATTTATGTGATTTTTTCCTTTACAAAAATATTTGTAGTCGCTCTTAGTAATTAAGCGGTATTGGGAACGAATGCTCTTAATCAGCAGGTAGATAGAAATGATAATTTAATAGGTCCATTTAATAGTATTTTAATAGGCTGAAATTAAAACCTCGTAAATAATATTTTGTTCTATTTTTTAATTTCCCATTACGCCGTCCTGAGCAAAGTAAATACCAAAGCGTTTCACTTCCATAATGATATAATCAAAAAGCCTTCTTGCCACTCGCAAGGAATTGAGGAAAACAAAAGTAGTTTGTTGTTTCGACATTAGGGTTTATTTTCTTTGCGCAACCGTTCGACCTCGAAGTGCGCCCTCGTCCTGCGGACGATCGATGACTGTCGCGTGCGATATCGCCCGCCTACCGAGCTTTGCAGAATGGGCCGCTAAAGCTCTGGCCGTTTGTGCCATTATTAAGAAGAATAAAACACATTTGTTTTTTAAAAATTCTTTTTTTTAGAAACGACGTATATAGTTTTTATTTTTTTATTTTACAATCTGTCATCGTGAACTGTCGGTCAGTTTTATTCTGATCTTAGTTTGTTTTCAAGTGTTCGTTTAACGTTTTTAAAATCCAACGTTAGCTGTCTTATCATACGTTCTTATTAGTAAAAAAACAAATAAAAAGCGAAACACATTTAGGTAGGGGCCGCCCCTTACCGTAAGCTTTATTATAATGGCGACAAGTTGGAGTTATGACATTACGTATGCCGCAGGGTTCCATACCCGTAGGTTAGGTTATAAGAAACTCGATTGCATTTAAGATTTTGACCTCCACGCAATGATATTTTTTCTTTCACTTCATCGTTTTGTTTTTGTCGCTTTACGAAAAACGACCCATCCGTCATTTATTTATTTGAGCGGATGTTTTTTAATACTTATTTAGACCCAAGGAGACAAGTCACGATTGGCATCCCCGCTGTCAAAAATCAAGCACATGTAAGCATGGAAAAATTGTAATCAGAGATTAACAATTGCGACTTATCCAAGCTCAATAGTACGTTTCCGATCTAAGCAATGGCCGATTAGATTTTTAAGGCACGAGGATCGAAAGAATGTAAGAATTTGTGTGAATTGATATTTCACTCGCTACAATTTAATAAAACATTTTTATTTCATATTGTATATTGTACGATAATATGACGTATACTTATCGCGTCACATAATTCCTTGTCTTATCACACAATGCCACTTTCTATATATATAGAAAGGTGGAGAATATTGTTGTTCATGTAATAATCTGTTTGTGTATGTCACGTAATAGAAAATCAAAATAATATTTAAATTAATTGTAATGCACACGATACAAACTACACAAAATTGTTGACAGCTCTTAGTTTTAGGAGTAATAATAGGTTTTAATTATACAGTAATCCCCCCTATAACACGGTACATTGGTTCCGCGTTATATGAAAACGCGTAGGAGTATTCTGGCATAATATGAAAATGCGTTATAATAGTACGGTGTTATAGGGGGGATTACTGTACTTTAGTTTCCTTACTTTTATAGGCTTTTGTTTAATAGGATCTTTTATGTAATACGATTTTTGTATAAGATATTTCTAACAATAATGAAAATGACTAAGGAAAATCATGCAAAGCTTTATCGTATTGTTTCTTTCTGACGAGGTACAGTTTATCTACCTTATCAGCAGTATCTCGTTATGTTATGTAATGATATTATCATTTTTCTTACTTTAAAAATAGTATTTTATAATATGGATATATTCACTAAGTATTTAGAATGCTCTGCATTTTCCTCTGTCCAACCATAGAGTTCATCTTTTATTTTTTGTGTATACACTTTTTCACATGTACACTTTTTCACACTTGTTTCACGAAAGTAAAAAAAAATGTAAACACAAAAGATAAAACGAATCGGAGTCCCGGCCGTTTAGTCGCTAAATAATAATTTATCCAAGTTTTTGTGCTAATACCAAATGAACGTTTAAATACTAATATCGATGACCGTTTGGCGCAGATGCTAAGCTATTGGCCTCGGCGTCGCAGGTCGTGGGTTCGATTCCCACCCGGGGAAAGTATTTGTACGAACTACAGATATTTCCTTCGGATCTGGGTGTTTGTGCGCGTAAAATTTATGAATGTAAAACGCCCTTATAACACAAGATTTTTCTATCTTACAATAGGGGCAGCGTTTTTTCAAGAAAAAAAAAAATATCGCCTTTCTACGAGACGTGATCATGAATGCTGTAAAGTAAATAATCAAAACTTTAGGATTTCGATAAAACGCAATTAAATAGTTCTTAATCGTCAAATTCTAAATAACATGGCATCCGATTTTGTGCTTTGTATTAAGCCTTTGTGACGTCATAAAGATTCGCAAATTTACATCTGCTGTGCCGTAGAAGACCCGGGACAAAACTGCGGTCAAACGTATATATTCATACACCGTAGAATTTAATAATCGTTGTAAGGAACCGATGTCTGAAGTAAATGACTAATCGCGTATTCCGCTGGACGGTTTGCGAGACGTGGCATGGGCGACGGTCGGGGATTTAGTCTCACGATGTATGAGAAACTAGCGTAGACAGAACCACGCTCGGAATCGTTAACGAGATCGACGTATCAACGAAGACACCTCTATCATACGCACGTTGCCTATTCTCACGGACCGACGGACAACATTATATCTGTATTTTTTCGTCTCGTAGAAAATTCGTTTCATTAAAATTTTCGAGTAACAAAATAAATAGCTTCAGTTTAGGTCCCGATCACTTATTATTTCGATCTATAAATTCTATAATTTATTTTCGGGAGAAAATCATGATAATTGGCTTAGGATTCGTTTCAGAATCTTCGTCCACGCATATAAGTGCGTTTTTGTGCTCACTATCAAATCAAATCAAATTATCTTTATTCAAATAGGCCTTTACAAGCACTTTTGAATCGTCATTTTTAAATTAGCAGTCATATCTCTGTAGGACCTATTGATTAGGCAACACAGTAGTGGATTACCTATCACCCCAACACACTATTATAGCTTAAGCTTATAACAACTTGAGAAGTACCCGCCGAAGCCTTGGGAGTATGATCTACGGAACCAACCAACCGAAGACGCTTAGCTTTCAAGAGTTTCCAGCGACTGCCTTTCCGTCCAATTGCATGATTGTTGACAATAAGCAGTCATAACTTTGCCGCTTCGTAACAAAAAAAAAAAAAACTATTTGAAAAACTTAATAATACTGTGTATATGTGAATTAAGTAATAACCTAGAAACACCATTTGTGTTTATATTAATTTATTTTATTTATACTATATCATACATCATTACATTTACATTTGTAATAATTAACTGCACCTATTACGGTATGCAAAGATTGTCACCCTGTGTAAATCATGATATAGATATTGATTTGTGGTTTTACTAATAGTGATGCGTCTTGTGTCACTATTAGCAACAACATAACGTAGTTTGGTTCTTACTTACGCATAAAGAAACGCTGGTTCGTGTGAATAATACATTTACCAATAAACCAATAACCATGAAAAAAAAATTACATTCTTGAAGTATTCATTCGCATCAAAATCATTCATTTATTTTTGAATGTGTGTGAATATGATTGATGCCTGGACTAACGGAATATGTTACTGTGAACGATTTTATTCGTTTTGTTTTTAATACATGTGTGTTATTGATATCGTAATAAAACATGTTTCCGTTTCCATTGCAAATTTTTACTTTAGCCAGATCGTTTTCAATTCAAACAATTTATCGCGGATGGTCGTTGGAAAATTTAGCGACTGTTTAAAATGCGATAGATGTACGCAACTTGAAGTTGTTGTTAAATAAAAAAAATAGCTTCTCGGTGACAATGTTACATATTGTAATTTATATGCACGTGCACAGAATATTATTTAGGGTTTTACCTGCGAGGAATAATCATAATGCGGAAAAAGGGATCTTGGATGTATGTACAATATACTATATATTGGGTAATAATTGAAAATGTAGTGTAGTTCAAGAAAGTGTGAAAAATATTGTTTAAAAAACGACGTTGCACGCCTCTCTTGTTACAACGCACAATTGTTTATCAGCACTTTTAAAAGCATGTAGTGAAATGAAAGTTTTAAACAATGACGATTAACGATTGATTAACGCCCAAAGAACACGATAATCGTCCGAATTTCTCGTTTTGAACACGATCCAAGCCCACGAACTGTTATTAAATTACCACCTATAGGTCCATTATACTACAAGCATACAAAAATGTTTATATGTACTAACGATTTGTTATTTCCTTTCAGAATATATTGGTCTTTTTGAAAGTAAAAGTTAAGCCCATCATCGGATTTTTCGCTAACTTTGTGCATTAATATTTGGATTACTTATTTCATAATGCGATGATATTTCTGTGATGTTTAAATTTAAAATGTATACTAAATCAAAGACACTGTTTTTATCCGTACACATCGCCTGTATCGTATTGGTTCGGGCAGTATCTGTTACATATATTATAAACTCCCATGGCTTTGTCAACAGATCTCAACCTATCCCGGACGATTCGTCGGGCAAATCGGGAGCGAAATTCTACCAGAGTTATGACCGCCTCTTCATCCTCAAAACCCTGACCTCGGAGGAAGTGGAAAGGATGCACTCCTTTCTAAAGCACTATCATCCGGTGAGTCTTGTATATTGTATAATTAATGGCACCGTCATTTCACATGTATATATGCCATGTCATTTAACTAATCTAAAGCAAAATACAGATTCATACAGACAAAAGTGTATAAAAATTTATGTTACTACAACGTTATATACTCAACTCTTTTTTGTTTTTTTTTTTATGGATTAGGATGACAAACGAGCAAACGGCTCACCTGATGGTAAGCGATCACCGTGGACATTCGCGACATTACATAACTTGCAAATGCTTTGCCAGCCTTTGAGCGGGGGAATTTTTTGAAAGGGGGGAGGGGAGGGGGTGGAGGCAGAGGTAGGGAGGGGAATGGGAGAGGCAGGAAA
>DWHO01004840.1:0-10746 GCA_018247575.1 Eurytides lysithous rurik | reverse complement strand
CTTTAATATAATAAAAATATTATATCACATAAACATAAAATAAAATATAAAATCTATTCGTATAATTTAATCTATAAATGAAATATAATAAAGTATAATTATTCCTTTTTTATGCAATTTATTAAAGCAGGCAGCAAACTGGCGGCTTACCCTTACAAGTATTGCAAAATGTTTTTACTTTTTTATTCTTTCCGTGGCGTACTAAATGCCTTTTGGGTTTGCTAACCGTTTGTAACATTCTTTACATCGCCTTCTGGTCTAAATTTACAATTGCATTTTCGCTCGTAGTTGGTATTAGAGTATTATGTCATGAGAAGGGAGGAAGGGGATATAATTAAGAAAGTTTTGGACATAAATGTGGATGGAGTGAGAAGTAGGGGAAGACCGAAGAAAGTGTGGATGGATTGCGTGAATAAAGACATGAGTATGAAAGATGTGACTAAGGAGATGACGGCTGATAGAGGAGTATGGAAGGAAAATACATGTGCCGACCCCACCTAGTGGGATAAAGACAGAAGAAGAAGTGGGTATTAGAGCGCAATCATTAAACAGTGTAATTTGATGCCACGCCGTTCCATGGTGCTAATATCCGCGCCAGCGTCAACATGTTAAAGAACCAACCTATTACTAAAACTAAAAGGCTTTGCTACTACTCATGTATTTCTATTATTCATAAAACTAGATATTTGATATTTTTATAATTGACAGCAAGCCCTTTCACTTTCACTGTTGTGGTAGCTATCCAAAGGCATATCATCAATAATTGTTGTACCCCTTACGTGGCATAAACACAAAAATAAAACAAATGGACAGTTCCATGTAAGATGTAAATAATACTTTCACATGTTTACCGTTAAAAAGTAAATGCATTTAATTATTATCAATACACTTTCACTTTTTACATTCCAAATCGAAATTACTATGGAATAAGACAACTCATTGACCTTTCTAAATGTATTAGTTATCTTTAATCCAAACAAGACTAAGCCATATTTTCTATAAAGAGGATACTCATATAAATGAATATTTAAATGGTGAAGACCCCCTTATGATGCTCAGCTATATAAAAATTGACTGCAGCCTTGACTAACCGTGATATTAAGTCACATCTGGATCTATCTATCTCGTGGCCATAAATGCTGTAAAATATTCGAAGCGTCGTTGATTAAAATCGGAATAATTTTCTATAAATTTGTTTTATTTAGTAACATATAGGATTCGCGTAAACACAACTTACTATTCAGTGTTTTTCAATGTTACAACAATATTAAGCTTCGATATTAAGTTTGGTCTCAATGGTTTGAAAACCTCCAAAAATAACCTGGCTAACGTGTGGCTTCTATGTCGCGAGATAAAAAGCAGTAATGTAATCTATTTCAGCGTTTAATTCAATCAAAATTTTATTGATCAATTCAAGCAGCTCAATCTAATCAGCCTCTGTAAGCTATTACCATCTGTTCGATCTTGATAGCTTTTTAAAAAACACACTCCTTTTTCAACAACACAGTGTCATACGTAACCTACCCGGCTTTTCTCTTGTGATATTTAAAATGTTATATGATATATCGGAATGCCTCGAGTATTTTGAGAAGAATGTATGATAGTGGAATGAATGAAATTCACATTTGTATTTTATATCTATAATGCTTCTTTTATTAATATTGTGATTAGTTTATAATAAATTTTAATCGTGCTATATAAATATTACTTTAAATGAATTTTATGTATCTATGATTAATGTTGTTATACCTATAATAAATAAATTAATTAATGATGGCGGTTGAACAACTGACAATGCATTGGTATTATCCGGACTTTGTAAAAGAGTCCTTTAAATTACTGTGTCATACTGGGTTAAGTCAAAATTACTGAGATCAACACATGAAATTACCAGCCCAGTACTTTTGACATACACTTTACAACTTACACTCATGGATTTGATAAAATGGCCTTCGTTGAGTAATATTTCCTAGAACCCAAAATTTAATTTTCCAAAACAACTTTAAGTGATCAACGGTTAATTATATACGAAGCCTTCTGTCCTCACTTAGTGTTTCGTTCTTAATTTCTATTTCTATATTCTTGTTTTTAACACAATTATTTTCTCCCTTTCCCTTTGAGGAATACTCATTGTATTCGTCACCTAGAGATTTAAGATATTTATCTCTTTGTCCATTAATTTTGGCAACATTGCCCATCAAACGAGAATACAGTAGTAACTGGCAGTACACTTACTTCGATAGACTTAGACTCCTTTGCTACAGAAATGTTTTGTTAAATAGTATTTTGGTGTTTGTGTGCGTCTTTCACTGAATAAGGTCAAGGAGAAATTTTTGCACTTTGTTTATAATCAAAAATTTTGATTATAGGCTCTCGCGTTTACCACAAATGCGGTAAAATGTTAAATGCTAACTTACTTCGTAGTTGCCATCCCAATTATTATAGAGCACTATATCGGGCAGCCAGATGTGCTCCGAAGGTACGTACAACATCTCTACACCACCATAGTCCTCCGGATTCCACTGGAGCTTGTAATCGAACCATTTCTGGGAAAATAACATAATTGACGCATGAAAACATGTAATAAAGCTTCTATTTCTGATAGTTGTAGAAATTAAAATATTAATAACATATCACTAAAATTTTCACAAGTAAGCATTCGATGTTTAAATCATGTGATAGTATTATTTTATCTCTTCCTAAGCTAATATGTATTAATTTTACAGGCAACTTTTATTACTTGTTTTATTTTTTATAGAATTTATCGTTTTTACTTTTCACTGTCAATACTTTTATGTGACGACATTTGTGTTATGTTTGCTACACTGTCGCTTTGGACTACCCTGTTACGATGATTGTAGAGGTGCGTAAATAAATAAACAAACCTTCGAGTGTATATTAACAATTGACATGAATTACCTGTTCCACCCACAAATTGGTAGTCATGACTTGATTCTTCAGGTTGACCTCCATCAGCTGTGATAGCTTCAAGCCCAGCCATACGGTGAGGATGTCGGTTACGTTTGTAACGGGACGGATCAGGCGGTTGTAGTTGCTCAGCAGATCGTCGTACAAACGCTTCACGTCAGGATTTGCTTCTAACAGCTTCACGCCTAGAAATTGTAGATTGTTTGTACATTTAGCAATGTCGTAAATCCGTTACGAATGATGTTACTCCTTTGCTGATTCCATCAGGCTCGGTAACAGTAATGTGAAAATACTACCGTGTTATGGTTTGAAACGCAATATTGCCATCGTAATTATTAATGAATTATATAATACAAATGGTAACCGTTTTATGGCAGTTGACATATCAACAATACAGTCATCTCTATTATCATTATCACACTGCGCATGTCACGCCCCTTCAAATCATTGTCAGGAAATCAATTGAGGTATCTTTAGTTCTATATAAAAGACATCGATACAGAATATTGTAATCAATTGATTACATACTACTTCTTCGTTCTCATATTATCAAACTATCAACTAGTTTGTCATAACATTTGAAACACAATATAAAACTATTTTACTCTAGTAATTGCGATAGTTAAAATCTTGCAAAGGACACATTTGTTTCTCCATTTTGTACGAAATATGTGTACCAATTTTCTAATCAAATAACTAAACTAGGTACTTACCATTACAGCCACTTATACCAATAAATAACAAGCACATGAATTTCAGGTTCATTTTGCTTGATATATTAATACGATTTCAATTAAATTTTTCATACGCTGCACTGTCTGCAATCTGTGCCTCGCCGCGCAAATGGATATAAGGGATGCTGTACGCAGGCGGAATCAAAATCAATACATAGCGCTTTTAGAAGTTGCGACGGAGAGAACTAACTTCGTTTACTTCCATTCGTCACTAGATGGCGTCGCTTTACTCGGAGAACTTGAATAAAAGTACTTAGTTCTTTGCAATAATTTATTATTAGTTGTTTAAGTGTTCCAAATGATGTAATATTGACTTACTTTTTATAAGATTGGGACTAGATAATGAGCGTGCTTCAATAAAATGCCATTCCATACGAGTTGAGACAGATAGGAACCACACGCCCTTTATATTTAAATATCGGAAAATTATAAAAAACACACAAACTTACAATAATCATTTGCATCCAGAATTAACTATGAGTAGTTTACAGGAGTTGTCAGAAAAATCATTCTCGTCATTATAATAATTAACTCATGGTTAAAGAAGTATTGAATTTAGTTGTAATTCCATACGGCATGTGATTTTTTTTTATGGATTAGGCTAACAAACGATCAAGCGGCTCACCTATTAGTAAGTGATCACCACCGCCCATGGACATTTACAGCATTAAAAAACTCGAAAATGCGTTGCCAGCCTTTAACGGGAAGTGATAGATAGAAGGAAGAGGAGAGAGGGAGTGAAAGGGAGGAAGTAAGATAAGAAGGAGAGGGGAGGGTGCGGGACACCGGCCACTTCACTCACCGGACGAAACATGGAAGCAAAAACACTTAGAGTTCACGCCGATTTTCTGTGACGTCGTGGTACTTATCCGGTTCGAGCTGGCCCATTTAGCAGCGGTAACAGCTGCGTGGCTCTACCACCGTTAAAATGCATTAAATATATGCATTCGAAAACGTTTTGGTGCCGCTATATTGATTCGTAACGTTTTTTTTATTTTTTAGGAGGCAAACGAGCAAGCGGCTCACGCAAGCGATCACCGCCGTCCATGGACATTCGCAACATCCGAAGATTTGCAAATGCGTTGCCAGCCTTTAAGGTAGGAATAAACTCTCTCCTTGAAGGACTCTAAGACCCGATACGTCGTAATAAGTCGAATCATAAGTTCTGTGACAGGTAAATTGTGAAATAATTGAAATATCTTTGTTTTAACAGTAACCATTTAGATACCAAAGAAATTTACTAAAACATAGATTCTTGTGCTAATTAAGCTTATACAAAATGATTTTGAATAGAAGAAGCTTTTCCTCTAAGTGTTGCCATATGTTATAATCCAACGGATTTACGTCTGGACTGGAGGAGGTCAGGTCTTCGTGTCGGATGAAGTCAATTTCACGCGTCGCTAGCTGGTTTTGCATGCTTTAAGTTCTATACGCTGGCGCAGTATCTTGCTGGAATACCCAGTATCTGTTATTGGTCGTGGTAATAGAAAGAGGTTACACAAGGTTTATGAAGACTGTTTTTCACACAACTCCATTCATTTTTACGCACTTTCTCACAAATATATATCCCAGTTAAACCCGAATATGAGACTCCCAGACAAACCATGAGTGACGATGTGAAATTGCCTCACTCGATTCGCGGAATGCGGTTGCTCGTATATGGGATCTACGAGAAACTTAATTATTGTAAAAGAAAGAGAATTATTGTAGAATATTTTGAATCAAAAAAAGATATACAAGGTATTTTTTTTCCGCTTACCGCTTCAAAAACACACGGATTCTCTTCAGTCGCTTGTCCGTTAAACGTGCAACCGAACGATGTCCTGTTTTTTTCTTCTATAAGCTCGAAGCACTAAGTTTTCATTCAACACCCTTTTAACCGTAGTTCTGCTTAACCCCACGTGAATGGCTCACAGTTTCTGCTTACGCAAGAGATTTCTTTGGATTCGCGTCTTCACAGCTTTTATCAATGTTGGAATCCTATAGTGCGAGAGAGACCACTTCTTTTTCTGCCTTCTACGCTTGAATTTTCACAATTTCACATTGTCTGTGAGTTCATGGTACTTTTGAGCCGGTCCTTAATGGACTGTTAAAGCTGCTGTTTTACCGCGGAAAATACTTACTTGAAATTGTAATTAGTTATTGAAATTCAGTCAGTAAATCGAAACAGAATATCAAATTATTTAAAAAGTTTAGTGACTGAAACAAAAAAAAATTGAGGTCTGTGTTATCTGTTAATTTAAAAAAGGTTAAAATTATAAACTGGCCACTTTGCTTGCGCATGAACGAATCGACATTATTACCGAGATCCTGTATTGATTACCAATTTTTTTTTCCACTCGCGACGACAGATATCGTCGTATGGTAGTCTCCATCTGGTAGATGTTTTCATAAATTATATATTGTTGATGTTATTGCTTTCAGTCTATGCGGTCCTATAAAGCTTCATCGGGCACCGACATAAGTTAGTGAACCAGTCATGTTTGCGCTTTCAGCTTCTTCGCCGAAGTACTGATTTGAGGAATACTACTTATTACTATTAGTTCCCGCGAGTTGAATTGACCTTATATCTCCAGGATTATGCGTGAAGTAACAGATTTTGCGATTGTCGGCTAAGGGTCACCGTACTCTAGTATAGACCGCAATCGCGACGTTCGTTAATTGTGGAGACCCGAAGAGATTCCGAAAACTTTTTTCTCGTAGACCGCTTTTGATATTTTTTTGTTTGTTTTGTATTTTTCTGTTTGGCAGCAGCATTTCAGCATTTCTACCATGTTCCCAAAACTTGTCAAACATATTAAGATTAGATCTAATCACACCCCTGGTCTCATGTGGACCGCAGGGAGTTCACCTGGAGCTCTTTGGAAACCTCTTTTTTTTTATTAGACCCATCAGAGGTTGCTAGGAGCGGTGACATCCACTCCAATACCATTTTTGGATTATCTAATGTTTACATAAAGATGTACTAGCCGCGTGTGTTAAAAATGTACAAGTGTAGAGCATAATAAGTAAGTCGTACTCGAGATCCCGGGGCAGTTCACACCGCCCCCAGCAACTGATTAGCTATAAACAGTCGACTATCGATTGCAGCCCGTATACCGAACTTCGACGTCTATTAGCCGACAATCATTAAAATTCACTATTATCTATTTTTGAAACTAATTACGAAGGCGATCGGCAGATTATAAAGGCGAAAAGTGGTAAGCTTAGGATTCTGGACGAAAAAAAAAACTGGCAAAGGTAGTTGGTGTCGTCAATGCAAAGCTTAGAGGTGTTATGTAAAGTATATAGAGTAAATGCTCATGCACGGTAAGAGAATGGGGGAGAGAGAGTCAGAAAAAAAGGCAAAGGTCTTTTTTACGGAGTACGCTGACAAATGAGCTTAGCGGCCCACGTAATGGTAAATGATCACCGCCGTCCATGGACATTTGCAACGTTACAGAACTTGCAAATGCGTTGCAAGGCTTGGAAGGGAAAATTTTTGAGAGGGAGGGAGGAGTGGAAAGGAAGAGGATGGGCCATCGGCCACATACACCGGACAAAATATGGAAGCAAAAACACTTCCACCTCATGCCCATTTTCCGTGAGGTTGTTGTACTTATCCGGTTCGACCCGGTCCATTCAGCAGTGGAAGTAACTATTGCTTTCCTTCCTTTTAACATACCTTTTTTTTATTAGCCAAGTATGTTTAATCAAAATTATAAAATAAAATAATTTTTAATAAAATACGTGTATAATACATATCCATCTACATTTAAATTTAATTAAAAGTTTGATCTTCATATAAAATATAAACCCATCAAGTCTGTATAATTCATATCGAACAGAAATTAACATAAAACATGATGAAGTACTCTGTTCCATTTTGTACTTCTTCGAAATAATATTACTGGATAAATAAAAATTTTAAACATCATCTATCGCCTTTTGCCACAATTCTTCTTTTCATAAGAATTTATTTTATAACTAAATTGATAATAAAATTAAAATATTTTGATAAACTTAGCAAGAACTATGTTACCTGTTAATAACAACTTTTGGGCAGTCTCCTCCTGTATGGAATATAATAAAGCACATGTTACCATGCAGCCCCTCCGTAAATAAATTTATGCTATGCAGGCTTGAGATAAATCTATTTAAAGATTTTTTTACCATGTCCTCAATAAAGATTGCTCTTTGAGGACTTTCTATGATTTCCATTTTTAATGAGCAGGTGGTAAATATGGTTTAAAATTGTATAAAAAAAAACAATTTGATTAGTTGTTCAAACATGTTAGATTAATAATTTTATCTTAATATAACAGTTTTTAAGCACCCAAAAAGTATTTTTATATACATGTAAAGAAACAACACTTTCTTTATTGATTTAATTATTTACTAAATGAAATGGTTACAAAGTTATTATTATATTTAAAGCCGTACAAAATAAACTAACATGGGACAAAAATTACATATTCCTATGCTTCCACAATATGATTGTCTTTGTACAAGATGTTTTCTTAAAGCCACTATAAAGGTAGTAGGATAGTAATAAACTTTTAATCTATTTTTAAAGTTAATCAAGTGCAAATAGAATGACATTCTTATTTGTTCAATTTTATGCATTATATAAACAAACAGCCGAGCTTTTTTCGTGATGGTATTAAAATAATGTTATTTTAGTGCTATTACTGTTCTTAGGTTTTTATTATTCTAATTACCAGAATGGAGAGATTAATATTTCCAACTATCAGTTAAATATCCATTCCCATAATATGAAAATTGTTTACTGTTACTTATTTAATGGACAGTCATTACTTATTGCTACCTCCTATTGTTACCCCTTTGATGGCCCCGACCTCTCACATATGTTTTGTGAGTATGTTTACCCGTGTGTTCTTGAGATGGCCCTGAAAAACGCTCTTGCTTTTGATTATTATGTTGGGCTTGGCCACTTGCAGGTGTGTTTGCCATATGTGAACGGGGTCCAGGGTGAGCACCGTTGCTGCGTTCATTTGGTGGTTGTGCACTTGGAGGAGGGGTCGGAGGAGTCGGTTGGGGTTCACTCATGTTCACCTGCTCATTGAAAAGCATGCAAAACTCTCCAACCTTCTGAATATCGCCTGATTTACCGGAATACAATGTTAATGCAGATCGCCACAGCGATGCGTAACCTCGGGTGAGACGCACGATGTCCCCTGGCTGCAGCAGTGCACCTGGTTCATCCCACACCGAAAGATTGACAGAGGCTGAGGCGTCTGCGACCCGAAGAGTACGAACTTCACGCGCCTCCTTTGTTAGGGTCGGTGGACCTACCTCCAATACTATGAAAACTGAGTTGATGTTTTTCATACCCGGTTTTAGGTCTTTTATTTGGACGTACTCGGCGGTACTCATGTTTAGTATTAACTACCTTTGGTCAAAGATAAATTTCAAGGAACATCTAAAAGGTATTGTTGTTCATTGACCAAATATGGTATATTGTATATATAAGCCAATATAAAACGTTTAAATTAGATAAAGCATCATCAATAAATTTTAGTGTAAGATTTAAAATCTACAATCACATTACTGGAAGTGGAATAAGTTTAAATGACATATCGTACTGTCACTTAAATGTCAGTTAATAATATTGACGCCGTATACGAATGTCAACGCTGACATGCTTACTGGATTTTAATTATTCGATCGATCGATTCGGATGAGCGTATCGAGTGGACGTGTTGCCAATATTTTTTATAAATTCATAAATTAGTACCAAGTAATTAAAACCTCTAACAAATTGAGTTTAAGGCAGTTTTTACGTTGTGATCTTGTGTGTGTATCTTGCAATAAGTGAGTCATCGATCCAGTAACCGCTCTTCACCCCCTCGGATGAAAAAGATAAACTTATTAATGTTCCTGCTCACACCTGTACCGTTGCCTACAGAAGTATAAACCGTCTGTGAGTGTACAAAGATCAATATGAACATAATCCGATCACCGCCTGGAAGTGGCTCGAGCACGGAGCGTAGTGGTTCGTATCCGGAGTTGTCTACTAAAAATCTTTATATTGAATCCTCTGACATACCGCATCAGGTGACTTTTCGCAAACGAAAACAATGTGATGATAATGATCTTATTAAAAAAGACCTGTCTAATATGAGTAATCAGATGTCGGAAATGATGACGTATCTTAAAGAATTTAGTAAAAATCAAACAGAAAATTTGAACAAACTATGCTCTGATGTAAACGCAATTAAGGAAAACATAAATGAAATTAAATCTGTTGTAGAAAATCTCACAACAGAGCAAAATAAAATCAAGTCACAAGTGGTTACTTTGACTGAATACAACGATAGTGCAAACAAAAGGATTGAGTCCTTGGAATCGAAAATTCAACAGCTTAAGATAACTACTACAGTAGCATCAACATCAGTTCCGTCCATATGTGACGACATCATGGCGGAGTTAATTGATTGCAACTTAAGAAGTAAAAATATTATTATGATAGGAGTACCTGAACAAAATTCTATGGACACAAACGAAAATTCAGATCTAGACAAGAGCGAAGTCAGTAAGATAATCAAAATATTAAATCCAAATTATCCAGAACCAGAGAAAACTATCCGGTTGGGAAAGTACAATGTAGACAAGAAGCGTCCTATTAAAGTTTCTTTTGCATCACAAAGCACGGTCATATCGATTCTTCGAAATAAAACTAAAATCAAAGATTATAACGTGAGGATTTACTCGGATCAAACCCCACAACAAAGGTCTTATTTAAAACGCCTAAAAGAAGAGCTTGAAAATCGCAAAACAAATGGTGAAATGAACTTGAGCATCCGATATGTAAAAGGAGTTCCAAAAATCATCCAAATACCACCAAAAAACTGATAAATATAGACAGACAACACATTCAAACGGATTCCATTAATAACACCACATACCAAATAACGAACTGCTATAAAGACATTATTGCTACTGACGGGTCCCTTAAATGCTTATATGCTAACGTTCGAAGTTTGGCGAAACCGGGAAAATTTGATGAGTTAAGGAGTGTAATACAATCTTTTCAAAGTATTGTCCATGTTATTACATTAACCGAGACCTGGATTAAATCAGA
>DWHO01004839.1:0-10746 GCA_018247575.1 Eurytides lysithous rurik | reverse complement strand
GTTATTAAGAGGTCGGTTTAATGTCACCGCCTCTGCGCCTTATCTCTCTCCAGTCGTGTCGGTTATCCGTCCCATCGTGCACCTGCCTGCGCAAACGCTTGTGCACTATAATATATCTGCGCACATGGCTGACCTCTTGTAGATCGGCTGTCGAGGCCGGAATCGGTTGGAAGGACATTATTATATTTTACAAAGGTTTATTGTTTCAACACATCAGTGAGTGCTGCTGAAGGACCAGATGTTAGAATCATTGTAATATTTTTATGACTCATATTTTGGTTTTGTTTTGCCTTTACCAAAATTTAGGATTATTTTAGCTTCCTAAAATATATTTATTTTACGGAAATAATCTTAACCTATCTTAGTCTGAGCTCGTTGTTGTTACAGTGAAGACATCTTAAAATGGGAACAGTGTGCGAAATTAAACTCAATCTGCCATAGTTGTTTTACACAACGAAAGCAAATCTAAACATGCTATCTGCGGTGTCCCTCCACCTCTGTTGTCGAAGACTTGTGTTCATAACGCGATAACCCGATACAAGGGGAGTGGCAGTAATCAAGAACGTTCGCGATCGGGAAGACCAAGAGCTAGCATTTCTAACGAGGATTCATTCATCTTCGTTACCAACAAGAGAAACAAACCGGGGCCGTGGGGGTAGAGGAGTGCCGGTATTACGATGCACCGTTCTCCCTACCCTCCGCGGCCGTAACATGGTGTGCGGCGGAGCCCAAGACCAGTCGGTCCGCCGCTGGAAGCTGGGAGGCCTGTCGCTTTTGGGCACAGGCTCAAAAGTGGCTGGCCAGTTCCTAGCTCCCATTGCCTCCAGCCAGCGGACTCGGGGGGGTCCGTTGGGCTTCGCAAAAGAGGCCGAGTAGGGAGGCGTGCTCCATGTTCCAGCACGCTTAGCCTGAAGAGGTAGCGGGTTGCCGAGGGGCACACAGAAAAGGGGTTGCGGAGGCGGCCAGCGCTGTAGGGTCGCGGAAATGTGCGAAAGCGTCCCCGTGACCCTGCCTATATGCGCCTAGGTGGAACATCGTGGGGGTTATAGTCGGTGCGAGTCCGACATAACCCGTTCTTGCCCCCGCAAGGCTAGGTATACGTAGGCATTTCCCACACGTAAAACAAAAAAAAAGGGATCGGCAACCAGCTGCCCGTAAACCATTACGGTAAAAATGCAAAAATTTGTTTTATCTAAAAAATAACGTGTTAATTAGACGAAATGTGGCCCGCGCCAATATCCTTACAACATTTGCTGCCCTTGTGTAAGAAAAGGTTGCCGACCCATACCTTTAGGCGTGAGGTCTTACCTTCCGTTGCACTCCTTTTTTAAGGTGTTTTGCAATAAAGAATAGATAAAAAAATTTATTTATGTGTAGAAATAAAACAAATAATAATTTAACATTTTCATCTTTATTTAAACATCAACAGGATCTAATAATAATTACCTATCATGAAAACAAATTGAATGTGACTTTTTAATAAATTCTCTTATTAATTAATTTGCACAGCTATAATTATTTGTATGTCTAAAAATTATAATCAATACGATCGAATACATATTATCTTTTTAGTAAGAAATCTAACAACCTGCTAAATTACCTTAAATTCATTTTTCATGTTGTTAAATTTAATTTAAAGAGGTATTATGTATTGGACCTAACATAAAATTACTAATTGTTTGGAAAGTTGTATGATATGACGTGTTTCATGATTTAATAGATTAAGAAATAAAATTTCAGTACATATTAATAATGCAATTCTGTTTAGTAATGCTGATGTGTATATTTCATAGTTATCACATATTTGTTACAGTTTAAAATTAAATGCACAATTTGCGGATCTATTTCACATGTTTAAGGAATTTCTCTTGTTGCTTTGGTTTTATCATAAAAGTAAAAAAGAAAGGATTTTGAATACCAAGAAAGATGCAGCATAATTTAGTCCGAATTGAGTTTTATCGAATTCTTACTCCGCTTATCATAATGCCTACCTACTACTATTTTTATTGGCTTACAAATTATTTCGCCTTTATTGTCAAATTAAAATATTTACAGAAACAATTAACATTGTCATTGTATGTAACTGCAATTTTGAATAGGTACAAACACTCAATGTTTAAATTTTAATTCTTTTTTTTTAATGATTTATTACAATTATTAAGATTTTTGTATATAATTTACAATATTTGACAAATGTTTACATTTCTTTCATCACTTTTTATTGCAAGAAATAAAATACATGCATACACTAATTAAAATTACATTGTCAGTCTAAAGATCCTGTTATGGAACTCTTTTAAGAACTACGTAAAAATACTGTTATAAATGAATTGAAGTATGGAAGTAAAGTAAGTAATGTAAATAAAAAGATTTAAAAAAAATTAATTGAGACTTTAAGGGAAATTAAGCTGTAAGTAATTCATATCACATTTTTTCGATGTTGCTAAAGCCCACAAAGCTGAGGAATATCAGCATTTATGGTTTCAAACTGAAATTACTTTATGTAAAAATAGTATTTAGACAGAATTATAATATTATATTTAAGAAATTCTTTATCTGTATGGTACATTGATAAGCATGTCAGGTTAACAAATTAGTTAAAAAAATTATAATTCAAATATTTGTCAAATTATTTCTTGCAATAAACTGTTTTTATAGTGTACAAAATCATTTCTGTCGGTGGGACATAATGATAAGCTAATTATTTACAATATGTTATTTACATTTGTCGTTATATTTTTTTTTAACAAATAAATAATTTAAAATCACATCAACATCTACAACGAACTCCTGCTGTCAAACTCGGGGCGAACTGGGAGTTTTGGGAGTTGACTCACTGCGTTTTAATATATCGTTACATTAAAATCACAGAGGTAGCGGTCCGTTGCTGGGCGTAGTTTCAGTACGCCTCGGGGCCGCCCGGTGAAGTGACTAGCATCGAACCTGCGCCGGGACCCGTCTCACGAGAAGTAAAGGCGCACCGCGTTTTGGAACGTCCTCCGGCACATGGGGCACTTGTCCGTCGACAGGGCGCACTTGGCGCACGCGACCACGTGGCCGCACGGCACGAAGCACACGTTCCGCTCCTCCACGAAGCAGATCCTGCACAGCTTCGAGTCCTCCACCGCGCACTCCTCCTGGTCGCCGCGCTTCGGGCTCTCCGGCGCGGAGGAGCTGGCCACCTCCTTGTCCTGCTTCGGCGCCGGTATGGCGCACGCCTCCGACATCACCTTTTGCACGTAGTCGCGCCCCTTCACCAGCTGCACGTAGGCGCAGCGGTCGAACCAGCGCGCGTGCTGCTCCCACGGCACGTCGTCGCTCTCCCAGTCCTTGAGGCCGCCGTCACAATAGAAACACTTGGTTTTGTCGCCGTGGCCGGTGTAGAAGAAGCCCGCCTCGGCGAGTTCCTCGGGCTTCTGTCGCATGCAGCGCGGCCAGTCCTTGAAGGTGCGGAGGCGCGCCGCCTCGGAGGCGTAACGCGGGTGGACGGGTCCGGGCATCCGGACGGGCGTCGCGTTCGCCGGTGCCCGCACACCGCACTCGTCGTGGCCCACGGCCGCTGCGGACTCGAGCGGGACATTGCCGGCGGCCGCGTGTCGCCTCAAGAAGGGGCACTGTGGTGCCCAGCGCTGATGGTCCTTAGCCGGGTCGTCCCCCTCGACCCACCTCATAATCTCGACCTTGCAGAAGGCGCATCGCACCTCGTCCCCGCGGCCCAGGTAGTAGAAGCCGTTTCGCGCGAGTTGGTCGGGAGGAAGGAACTCCACGGGCCACTTGTCAAAGGTCTTGAGCCGCTCCTCCTCGCGGCGCATGTCGGGCGCTTCAGTGTAGAAGCCAAAGGTGTCGTGGTTGTCAGTTTTGTCGGAGGACGCCGCCGGAGAGGTGGCGGACGGCGAAGAAGACGTCGATCCATTGTTTGCCTCGCAGCCAGGACCACTTGGAAGCACTAACGGGTCCACCAGAGGTTTAAGTTTAGCCTCTCGCGGTGCACTCTTGAACAGTTGTGTCACCATCTGAGTGGTGAGCGGTGACGTTGGATTGTTGGTTGCCACTGAAAGGGGAGAATATAAAAATTAAAACCGTGAAACGAGTAGGTATCGAATTAAGTGCTAATTATTCTCACATATTTCTGTTATAATACACAAGTCTCTCGAATATCGATATGGATACCCTTAAAATATTAATTTATTCTACAGCACACGATATAATTTGTTAATATTTACGGTCGCTTTTGCCCATGAGACTCATCGATCGCTTTACAAATGGAATTTTTTCAACTAATAAATTTCTTTTCAATAATAATAGATTTCATTCTTATTAACCGAATGCCATTTTAAGGTTATCGGCTAGATCAGGTCTAAGGCTACATGTCGACGGACGGGGATGAACAAGTGTGTTTAAAACCGTTTCACATAACAACGAGTTCGCGACCATGGCCGGCCCGACTGCGTCATCGACATTCCATTCCCGCAGCCTCCCTTCCCTCCCATCCCGTCCCTCTCTGGGTGCGTTTAGTGCGCATGCACCCATCAGGCGCAATCAATTTTTTTTTCCTCGAGTACTTTTCGTATTTATGAACGTAAATACAACAAAAACTACTACTAAGCAATACTTCGACATGATGATGATGGTTGAAATGCCACCATCATCACGTCAAAATATATCATAATCGAAAGTCGATAAAAGGACAAAGTTTTAAACTTAACACAAGTTTTTTGACGTACAGGAATATTTATTTCACCGATAACATTAACATCCTAAGGATTATATAAAAAAAATTAGAGAAAAAGTGTAGATAAATTGATATGCTGGAACGTTTACCGATAAGATAGGTGAAAAATCTATATTTCAACGCTGAGGCACACTGATACTTAATATTGTAATGGTTCATGAGTTTCACCCGCTGACCCCGTGGAACGATACAAATCTAAAGACTCAAATACACCAAGCACTACATCACCATACGATTTCAAAATCGTTGTACAATAAAAAAATTACAAACGATAAAACAATCCTATGGATAATAACCAATAAGAATGCTATCGATACGAAATTATTTTTGTACCATTACGATCGACTGCAACAACAATTAGGTGAAACACAACCAATATACAAACAGTAATGGCGGCGACACGTAGGACGATCGATATTTACCATTTCTACGGTTGCAATTTATCAGCATTGGCATATTGGGAGCGTTGAACACCGGCGGACTTCACTTGACAATAAGAAACATTGCCGTGGAACTTTACACTGTTGCTATGGGACTGATTTTTGGTGAATTTCTTGCGATTCGACGAGGACGTTCGTGTGGTTTGGAACATAAATAGTTACTACGCCACGTACGGCAGATTTCGTACAACGCCGACCCTACGGCGCATGCGTGAATTTAGGAGGGTTCGAAATCGCCTCCATGGGGTGCACAACACAGCTGTGAGGGGCCCCGCGTAGTGGGGGTCGCGGCCGACCAAAGGCCAAATAACTGAGTGTAGCAGTTACTGTAAGCTATACAATTATAAAACAGCTCACCAGCCTCGCTCAGTCCACGTTGGTCCCCAAAGCATATGCTTAAACACGACCAACTTAAACATTATTTCTGAACTATAGCTATGCGACATCACGTGCGGTTGACAGATGCTAAAAGAAAATATGATCGGCGCGATATGCGATGCGCTTATAGCCACAAACTTATTCATGTACTGGGAGCGATAAACAAGCGAGGAGCGCAAAGGAACGATGCGGGAGAGATGTAGTTCTCAATCAGGCGGGCGTCTCGGGCGACGTTGCCGCTTCGCTCGCCGCCGACCGGATTTCATTCATATTTGAGACGCGGCGTTGCCGCTTTCAGCGGAAACCGCGACCACACAGCGTAAAAAAGGGCCTTTGGAATGTGGCGGTACTGCTGGGCGGGTCTAAGCAGTACCGAATAAAAAAGTGACGGGAATGGAATGCGGACAGCACTTAGTACCGTACGTGGTTGGACTATCGAACCTTAATTTCTATGTAAACTACAAGATAGCCGAATGAAGTTCATTCTTTGTATTAGAATCATGAATGAGTAAAATAAATTACTTCTATAGATTAAAAGTTGCGAGTGTAATTCAGGTTAAAGGTCGCTTTTTGCGGATGTTTGTGAATTTCGTTGTTTTAAGGGGAAAAAAAAAGAGAAAATTTGTGAGGCGGCAGGCAAAAAGAGCAAGACAAAAGCGATTGCATCCAAGGTCCCCAGCGTTCGCCGCAAAGAGCAAATGAAATTCAGCATTGTGGCTCAAGAGAGCGGCGGGAGGCGGCGCCGAGCGTGGGGAAGGGGAGGGGGCAGTGTTCTCATGCCTATGGGTGGTCGCCGCTCGGCTTTCGAATTCCTATGTCTCGCCAGCATCGCCTACGCAACGTGGTGTTGTACTCCACTTCTATATAGCTTCAGACGTTCCCACCTAGCATCTAGGGTTGCCTCTCACTACTTTATATAACCTTTAACTAGGGCTGCCCAATCGCTTATTTTTATTACATACTACTTATGATTCGATATACTCGCTGCGAACATGTGTTGAATGTAGAGAACGACTGAACAATTTCCGATGTTATACGGTGAAAGGCGCGACCCGCCGGTACGAATCTCACAGATATAGGTTACGTAGGACGCCTCCTTTGTAAGACGAAGCATTCATCAATGGGAGGACATGAATGAATTTTATGCCGTAAGCGTTGTCTATACAAACATCAGCTTCCTTCTTCATAAACGCATTGAAAAAACAAACCCGGCCCATGGCCGAGTTGCCCGGAAACGATATTGGAGGAAACGTACATCCGCCAGATGGGGCACATATTTTATAGCTAGCACAGCGCCGGTCGTAAAGTTGGTGCGTCTAAAAAATACATGGAAATGATTCATTTAATACTCGAATTAAGATTTGCGGTAAACAAGATCGTATGTCTTTTGAATGTGTCAAATTTATATTCGAAAATCAAACTAACAAATGAAACTGTGGCTATTGTCGTTTAAGGAACGACGTTCGATATATTATAGGGATAAAAAAATACACATCTTGCTTTGAATAATCTGAGAAGCGGGGGAAGACCGCTAATATTGCATTCCGCTGGGGCCGACAACACGATTCCTAATAGTACTCCCACGATAGCCGCGGGATAGCGGCATTCCATTGCTCAAGTTTTCCCACACTCCGTCTCGTATACATAAAACATATCTATACATAAAATACATTCCATGTCCATTTATTTATTTGAATACAGCCGTCAGCCAATAATCGAATCTGCTTTAAACTATGAAAGTTGTTTAATATTAATATGTATATGTGAAAGTATAACATTACTATAATTTTTAGCTAGAACTATTTAATCAGGCTAAGCTGTTGGTTTTCCTTATACGATTTTAAGTAACGGCTGAGTGAATGGCCGAATTAACGAATTGCTTTAAGAATAAGTAATAAGAAATGGTTCCTGTTTCCCCAGATTATAGAAACCTTAGAGTTCGACAATTTAGCGAACAATTAGTAAGTAGTACATGATGTGTATATATAAATATGTGTGTGTGTGTGTGTGTATACACACACAGTGTCTAGATGACCATGTAGTGTTATTAAACAGACGATAGATGGCGCTAGTAGTATTGTTGCAGCCATAAGGCTTAAATGAACAAAATTATTTTTTATTACATTTATCACGGAAATATAAATATTAAAAATATATAACAACTGAATGTTGCCATTAAATACTTATTGCATTAAATTGTTTTAACAACAAACACAAAAAAAATCAATCTTTTTCTTTAATATAATATCATATTAACTATACACAAATATTTAAAGACCAAATACATCTTACTCACATTGTTGCAACAATCTTTTATTCAAAATAATTAATGCAAATGACCTTTAACATGCTACATTTGTGAGGTCGTGCCACATGAGGCTCCATTGGGTAAAACATAAAGCCAGTCTGACATTATCATTAAAAACTCCGTTCTTTACTTATATACAATAAAGATTTGAAATACAAGTTCATTTATTTGTTAAAGCCACTTGGATATCATATCTTAAGTAACTAAAGATATATTCTACTATCAGCTCTTTGTATTTTCTTTACAAACCATAAGGACAATCAAATAATTGTGACAATTATTTATCATGATGATGTCAAATTCTTGGAAGTGACTGTGTTAATTGTTATGAGTATAACTATTATAATTAGCTATAAAAGATGTTTTAAAAAAGGAAATCTTTATAATGTATTTCCAAAGAGTTGTAATAAACCACTTATGAAGAGATTTACTTATATTAACAACTATAACCTATGTAAAAATAGCTAGTTCAGCATTAACATAATAGATAAGCCTTTTGTAAAATCTTTATTTCCTACACATATATACATACTAAAGGCAATGGGGAATTCTAGAGACAATATTTGTAGCTCGGCTGCGTTATATTGTGTCGTACAAAGAATAATTTTCCTCCTCCTACCTACAAATATATTATGTGCTTGATTTATCCGCTACCGTTGTATTTATTTTAATCTACACTACATTTTAACTTTTAAAATACATACATACTTTATATATAGGAGTAGCACGGTAAAATCTTGTTATTTTTTTGATATATATAATAGTTTTCTTGACGTAAAATTTGTTACAATTTACATGTGTATATGGGGTTAACACTAGTTCAAATATATTGACTTCAAATTTAAAACCAAAATAACGTAAAGCACCATCTTTTCTAAACGTCTACGTCAATAAATTTATCGCGATAAAAATTTCAACGGCTGCGTTCCAATTTACAAACATATGTCAAAGTGGGGTTATGTAAGGAAAAGTATTATTTACCTCTGAACGAGTCCATTTGCAATCCCAGCTTTAATCCACAAAATATGAATTATAACCACATAAAATTATCGAACTAAGCAGTTATCGTCCTCACTTTGGTATTAAAAAAAATTGATAATGAAATAAATAACACAACTGTTCTTCCATGAGCGCGAAACACGCAACTGTAACACCGAGAGACGGTGGCGCTCGATGCTCCCCGTCGTTAAGACCTGCGTCACTCGCTGACGTTCAGAAACTGTCCGCGCTCGTGCCTTCTATTCGCCGCGCGGTCGGTCGGAGCGAGTCGGTTAACCGGCTGGCCGATCGAGTGAATTCGATACAGATAAACAAATTAAAACGTCTGTTTTGCGATTGTTAAAATTAGTTGTGGGAATCGTTATCTTTAAATAAAATGATAAGTATTTTTATTTTTAAGATAATAATATTCAATAGATCTTTACTTACTACAAAACAGCGCTCAATTTGAAATTTTGGCCTGATAATTTATATAGTATATTTGTTTTTGCAATTTTAGATATTTTTATTTATTTGTGAAATGAAAAAAAAAATTACATATCTAGTTAGTCCTATTGAAAAGATTAGATTAACAATTAAGAGCAAATCCTTATATCTTTAAATGAATGAAATATAAAAAAAAAGGAATTTTTAAATGGGTTGTTTACCTTTAGATGGTCCAGGAACTGCAAGTTCACTATAAGATTCCTCTTCTGATGAAGATTGGTTGTCCATAATGTTTAAATAATAAACTATGACTGTAACTTATCTGAAATGCAGGAAGGAAAAGAAAAACAACTTAATAATTATTTTTTTTGTTTGGTACATTTGGTACCTTTATTTAATAACTTCACGAAGAATATTCGATATAACACGACGTTTGAATTGTGAATGTCTCTAAATCTACGCGTGGCGAAGTCACAATGAATTCTAAAGGTAAATTACCGGAATAGTCGAGTGTCGTTGACAAACAGATACAGACACTGGCGATGCAACGCAAACGATTCAATCATCCTACGTTGATGTGATAAATCATTACGTAAAATGTAACATTTAGTCATTAGGCGGATTAACCATGGCCGTACGTAACATCTGATAAATATGCTTTTATATTTCCATTCAAAAATTTGGAAGGAAAAGTTATTCTTGTGCACTTTTATAAATATAGGTACCGATTTTGAAAGTCAATATATAAGTGAAGGTACAGTATTATAGTAATAATACACTCTCGAAATCCTAACATTTTATGTATATTTCACAGATTATCAATAACATAAGTTTTCATTAATAATAAGATTTTTGCTATGTTAACGTGAATGTCCTAAGCACTTAAGGACAAAAGATTTTCATTATTAAATCGTCACGTTTTAAAATCTACGAAGACACTGCAGAAAATAAAGGTCGGTTGAATTAAAACTTGGGTATCATCACAATTTACAACAGCTGTTAATCTAATGTATTTGACGAAAACCGTAAAAAAATGTTTTGTACAAAGCAGAGTTCGCTGAGGCAGGTGCGGTCACAGCTTGCTCGTGCGCGGGTGTAGATGTGCAGCTGTCCCTCCACGTGCTCTGCAGCTGTCGCAATCATCCCCCAAGGCTCATGCGGCATTTGAGCGCAATTTAAAAAAAAAAACTATACTCCTTTGTGCTGAGGATCTTGCTGCCTATTCAAATCAGCAGATTTTCGTTATGATCCATTGATAAAATAACCTTGCTGTATCTAAAAACATTAACCATTTGAGTGCGAAGGAGCGTTATAGCACTCCTCTGGTTATATAGGATGGGCCAAAAATTTTTGCAAATAGCAGCACTTGATTTCGCCAAAACCGTGAGAGCAAGGGGCGGGCGGGTGGCGGGGAATTGTGCGTCGTTTAATGCCTACGTTACTGTACGACTCCTCTTTAGAGT
>DWHO01004838.1:0-10746 GCA_018247575.1 Eurytides lysithous rurik | reverse complement strand
AACGCATCTGACATGGAATAACAAAATGCAAATGACAGCTAAACGTAAATTTGACAATTATAAATTTTGTCAGAAATCAATAATCATCAGTAATTGCTCTGTCTGTCTAATCATGTTATCTGCTTATTTATTGCCTCTAAGGCGGAACAAGTTGTATATATGTTTAAAATGAGATAGGAATTGTAGTACTTTTGAATCCTCTAATTTGAAACTACTACTGTGAGTGTTTCTCGAAGGCAGTTTCTCTGTGTTCGCAGAAACGGGTTCCGCGCGTGTATAATTTAATTTCTTTCGTTCCCTAGTGACTATAATAAAATGTTTACTTTTATACTTTAACCAAAGACCGGTTTGATTAAATGCGCCTTTGGAGCTTGAAGGGATTCCGAAAGGCAATGTGTTTGGACATCATTTATATCATTCTCATTCACTAGCTTATTTTTTTTATACGGTACCAGAGTATAAAATACTTTACACCAACTGAATATTATTTTTTTATTCGACGCAGTTTCAATAATATTGGTCCCAGCTTTACTGCACATTTGATCAAATATTATATACTGTGAAATAATGAAGAGATGAAATAGGTTTTGGGCTTTAATGGTAGACATACGCTTTATAAATAAATACTGCTCAAGAATAAATTGTTATTTAATATAAAAAAGGGCGAAAAAAACCATTGCGTTATTTTGCACGAGAAAAAGTTTATATAACGGAATTAAATTACAGGTGCAGAACAGCAACACACACAGATAACGGTAACTTTCAATTATTAAAGAGTGCTTATTCATTAGAATCCATTAAATAACATTGGACTACAACTAATTCCCAATGGCGGGGCATTGCGTGAACGGAACATTAAATTTCTCATGCATTCGCACGACATGTGGTCAGCATTTGTTGAATGGAATTATTATCATGCCCCTTTTACATGCATTTCTTGTTAGGCACCTTTGCGGAGTTCGGAAAACGAATACAATTTTTTAATCTATCGACGAATGAATTACTTCAGCAAAATCCATGAGCTGTAATCATTTAAAAATAGTTATCACAAGATCTCTGACATCATTATTTAGCAGCATCTAATTTGAAGTTATTATATGAAGCCTTTCTTTTCAAAAAAAGGCACCATAACTTTGATGATGCGTTGTGCTGTATATTTCACGTTAGAGTAATTCCAACTATCTTGGTATTAAGAGAACACTTGTTCGCTTTATTACCTGTAGAAATAGATATCAGTACTATGATTAATTATGTCGATATTTTAGTTTCCAACAACTCACTGCATAAATGTAATTAACAGATCATATTTACATTTAATTTGCGATTCAACGCGAGAAGCCTGCGATGTACGAATAGATATAATTGAAAATGAGAAAGCGGCCGAGAGGTGACGCTTAACTCAGGTGCAACTTAGGATTCTGTGTGAGCCACTTTCCAGCAGGTGGACCTGCCGCCTGTTTGTCAGCGAACCAAATTAAGCGAACCTTATTAAGTTATTACAAATATGACGACTCCCATTCCGTAGGAACATACATATTAATCAATTCTGTGAGGTTTTTTCGGCAATACAGTGAATTATTGGAGTTCAGTTTGGCTACAAAGGTCCACCGTTTGTGTGTTTTCCAATTTAAAGGCGGCCTATATACTAGAAAAGTCAACGAGTTCTCGTGCAGACCAATAAAGAAGAGCCAATTTAAGGTGCCGCAGTCGACAACGGAGGAATCAAATTTAATCCCCAAAGCGATAGGAAGTCAATATCCAAGCTCATTTGTTCCGTCCGCTTTGAATGGTTCAGAAATTGCAATTGCACTCTGAATATCAATCGGCAATCAATGCAACAAATGTTGTACTCACACTTTAATTCTGTAGGTATACAATAACTTTTACTTACACCTAACAATAGGTCGAAATGAGAATGTATAAAAAAGGGAAAGCGCATTTTACAAAAAAAACATTATTTAAGAATCAATACAACATTAACCTTAGCTAATGCACGAAGGACTTTTCTATTCCCAAGAAAGAAACTATTCTATTCATTTTGAACGACAACATTAACTTGCGGATAAATGCAGCTATAAAACAATAAACAATGATTTGAACCCAGCAATAGATACTCAACTGGATAAATATGTGCACGCCGCAATCACAGCCACTTGTGACAATTCAACACTTAAGAAAGTGTGTCATGAAGTATAGAATCTTCACGAGTGTAGGAAGTGTAGTGAGAATTTTTATTGGAAGGCCATCTTTTAACTAAGCTGACTAGGGGAGTTTCGAAATGTAATGCAGCTATCATAGCCAACACAACATGAAACCTCTATTCTACATTTATATTATGATATATGATTCGCGTTTAGCAAAGTCACTACTATAAAATCACCTGAAATCTTTTAAAATCTTGACCGAGGTTTTTTCTTTATCACTTCCTTCAGTTTTGCTATTATAATATAGAGAAAATTTATATAATAATTTTTAGAATTTGAACACAAATCTTAATCAGATAACGCTTCCGGTTTCTGCTTTAATAAATTTTAATCTATTGGCTTCCAAATTTATATAGTAACATACAACGTAATGTGTACAAAATACATTAGAATTACGCTTCGAAATCCTAACTTCTGCTTTTACAATACTGTCTTGTAAGTAAACATAACGAAATCAAAACTTTAAATTGAAAATAACAAATTTATTGATACCGGCACCGAGAGTTGACGTTCTGTTTCTATGGACTGTACTGAATTAAAAGGCGACCGCCCGGATATTAGGCTGCCTCGACTCACAACTGAAACGAGAAAATGAATGTTTGAGCTCGTATTACACGAAAGTCACGAAGCACGTTGTTTATGAAACGAGAAAAAAGCACCCGCTAAGGCTAATTTTGCTTCGATATCAATTAAAAGGTGAAATTTACTTTTCAAGTGGAAACTTTAGACTGCCTTCGAACTTAGTAATCGTACATATTAATGAATGGCCGTCAAAGGGTTCATGAAACTGCTCCCCTAATATGAATTAAACTGAATACAATCAGGACACGGAACAAGTTGTGCCGGTTACAGAACACGTTTTCTCGACTAAAGCGTTGCCAATCCCACATAGAGCAGACTTTGGCTAGAAAGTATTTAAAGATTTACTCAAGTCAAGTCTCACATTTTATCGGTTTTCGTGTTTACATATGTTTTCATTATATTCTTGTGGCTAAGTCTCACTGTATGTACGTTCTCCCTAAAACTGAACTTAAGCTTCGAGAAGAGAATTAGTATTTCTGCTTGTAAATATCTAGTTCGCTTGGCAACTTTCAAAAGGATGAATTGTTTACGAATTGTTGAATATGTATAATGAAATATATCTACATACAACATAAACACAAACACACAACAACTTTTACAATATTGAACAGATGGGGAAAGCAGAGCTAACGTTTTAGATGATAGGTATAATTAATTGGCAGTGAAGCACTATGAACTGCCGGTGACATGAGTTATCGGCAAACTTACGCTGTAAGTGGATTAGGGAACGACCTCGATTGAGCGTGCAAACAACCTCAAGTAGGAGCTTCTGCTCATTTGTACCGCTAACGGGAATTATGTAAACATCTTAGTGAAAGATTTGAGAAAATAAAACTTATGGGTAATTCAGTAATCAAATATTTGCTATTGTCATATAAAGTAGCTGGATTGTAAAAAAGAACTCTATTCCTTTTCTTTATTTACTCCATTATTCAGTGGTAAAGTAGCTTTTTATCTGCTTTTTAAAGAGAAGGCAAGCGTGTTACCTAATAGTAAATGAGAACCGATGCCTACAGACATCCTCAGCCTCAGCAGAATAAAAATATTGCAAGCACGTGGCACATGTCTAAAACATGGGTTTCTCTTACCGATAGAAAAGATTACATTTTGAAAGACGTCCAGAATTATAATTCACTGCTTTTTTGTCCTTCTACCGCGCAGTAACAAAATAATGTATTGACATAATCTTTACATAGCATATTGTTTAAGTGTGAGAGTCACTGTTGTAACTAGCTAACTAGCTAGCTTTTACCCCGAAAAATAAACAAAAAAAGAAGTCTTATTTAGGATAATAAAGCAGTAATAAGTTTTGCGCAGTTTTCGTAATTACGTATTAGTATAGTTGTTGTGTTTGGATCGGAATGTTACGTATGCTATTTTTTTTAAAGATCACAAAAACAGGATACATTTTGGTTGGATTATAGTGAGACCTATGCGTATAAGTCTCCGCTGGCGTTACAGACCAGAACGGCCATTTATTCTGCCGCCATCATTTCTTAGAACTGATACGAAGGGTCATGTTTCCATAAGGTTTATGGCGTGACGATACACAATCTTCTATCTCCGGATGACGAGCACAATGCAGAACCAAACATTTAGTTTCATCAGGCTAACATAAAGGAGCTAACGTAAAGGCCGTATAGGTTTTGATATAATTATATATCATATATAAACATTAATAAACAAACATATTGATTTTTGACATTGAACATGATTGTATTAATCATCTTTGAAGTAACAGTGCAGGGGTAAGTTCACGGGTTTTAAATCACCAGAGCGTACAATTGTTTCTGCGAAATAGAAAGCACTGGTTCGAGTGACCCGTGTCGATGACACCTTTCGTGGCTTCCCCTGTCTTTATCGCACATACGAAAGTATTCGTGGACACGACAAAGCTAACGAGAGTCCGACTCAATATCTGCACGATTACTTATGGTGATGCAATACGTTGCATACAGATAAGACATTTGGTTAGCAAAATCACAATAAAACTATCCAGTAGAAGTTTTTGTTTATTTTTGAATATTTCGATTTTAAGTAAAATGTCATTATCACGACCAAACGTATTTAATAACGATATAATGCAGTGGTTCAACTGAGTGAACACTAATTTATTGACAGAAGAACTAGCTTCAACATTCTTTTCATGATCAAAGATTATAAATAGAGGTATCTGAAGTTCTTCTATGTTTACTCACAATAGTAAACATAGAAGTTCACTTTAAACTTCCTAAAATAAATTAAATTGAATTTTAAGATATAAGTAAAAAGATAAAAAAATTATGGAATATAAATGCCATCAATAGATTTCTCTCGGCTTGATTTACAGCCGAGTCTATTCTCTATCTCAAAAACGTAAATCACTTACATATCATGTTTTATTAACCAATAAACTAAACAACGACTGTTTTAATAGAGCCAGCGCGAGCTCTACCCTAAAACAAAGTTTAGTGTTTAGGCGAGTCCAGTAGACATAATCAATACAGTACAAAATCAGTATAAAGTATATGTGTCGAACCTATAAACATGAATTTATTGTATATAGTAGTTTTGATGATTTACATTATTTGCTGTACATTCGTACGTCGCTCAATATGTAACAAAAAAAAAATTAAGCAAGATTAAAACGATAACCATCACAATAAAAAATATTATTTATTCTTTTAATACTTATTTCAAATTGATTTATTATTTAGAAATATACTATAGGTTTAAGAGTTTTATAAAATTGTAGTAATTCGATTAGTGTTAATCATAAATTCATTTATCCTGCAAGATAACATCAAGTTTTAAATTTTTTTTGCGCATTCCATCTGGCCCAATTATGTTTAGTAATTAATAATAAATATCATAAAACAATTTCAGATAAAAACACCTAAGGAATGTTTTATTGAGAGCGACCTAAATCTACAAAAAAGTAAGAGGTGACCTGTTTTAGAAGTCTTTACGTTTGCCCGTTTTGAAAATGCTTAAAATTTTATTCGTAAATAAGTTAAAATTTTAATATATTTTACAGCAGACTTTCACGAAATTGATATAGTAAAATTAAATGGTACAAAATAACATGACATACAAAATAACATGTAAAAGTTTTAGATATAATTAGTGAACCAAATACTACAAGCTATCTTATGTTGGTATATTTTAAAGTGGTAACACTTTTTAGGGAAAGCAACACAACACCGCCAGTTATTCTATCGCCAAGATTAGTAATGTGCAAGCTCTACTGTGTACGATTTGAAGGTAGAAGGGGTATCTTCTATATATTATTATAATTACTATATACGTTATGCGCATAGCAAAGTTCTAAACAATTTTAAAAAATCAAATTCTGTATGGCACTGTTGTTATGGGTACGCTATTTTCTTGCTACTATGCGACGAACGCACGTCGAAATTTTCATCTCAAAAGGAGTATTATTATATTATATATATTGTAGCAAAAGGAAACTTGTACAAAGATTGTTAAATAGAGTTTCTTACCTGTTAAAAAAAGTTTGGTAATGTCTTCGATAATTTTGTTGGTTTTGGTTTTAGTTTTCGCTTAAAATTACTTCGTTTAATCATATAAAAATAAACAACCCTTCTCAACATAGGGGCAACACAAACTGCGGATCGTTTTCGGGAAATGTACTTTTCTGTTATTAAAATTAAGTACCACCAAAATTAACTATCTTTTTGAGAACTAAAGTCTGGCCCTCATATTAAGCAACACATTTGCCCTTAACAGTATAATGCTACTTAGTGATCCGATGAACCATTTCAAATATTATAAAAAAAAATATTTTATGAATTTTATCTTGTGCGCCAATAGATTTTATTTATAATCTGTAGTATTCGCATAAATAGACGAAATCATTAGTTCGAATATTATGTCACAAAGCCCTTCGAACTGAACATGTATTCTGGATTTTTTAACCTCTTTTCGGTAAAAAGTAATGGTATGGTACTTCCTCAACTCATCTCTACAAAAGAGTACTACACTACGTAGTTTATTAATATTTTCCAAAATGCTATCGATCATTAGTGCGATACCATGCTATGACGACTGATAAGGGTTAAGAGGTTTATGTTATAAATATGTCTATATTCTTATTTTTGTAATCATATTTGAAACGGATGGAGATATATTTACCTGTTAGTATATACAGATCTTACTCAAAAGTTAGGATCATCTAAGGTGTTTTTAACGAAAAAACATGTATATTATCATATTATACATTAATATAAATAAAATTTAAATTAAAGTAAATAATCCATCGCTGTCTATAGGAGGGTCCGGGGGACTATGTTTTTCTTATGTTACTCGTCGATCGTCATAATTCAAATCATTAAACGCAGTAAATAAAGTACCTATTTTTTTCACATAGTTTAATCGGGTTCAAGAATATTAAATTGTGTCTTATGGAATATTGTTCTTTTGCAGATAAAATGATTTTTAAATATCGTAGGAACACAGATGCATATGTTAAGAGTTGTTTTAATAATATTGAAAATTTATTCTATACATACTATACGTTTCTGTATGATAGGTTTGGCTAAAAAAATATATAAGGTGACATCATGATTAACCATCACCTTATACGCACAAACGAACAAACCTGTTTATAACATAAGCATATATTACATGCAACAGTTACATAACATAGAAAAAAAAACAGATTTTTACCTTCTCTTAGCAATGGTTTATACGTAAGAAATATAGGTAGGCTTTAGGATATAACCGTAACTATTTAAGATTTAATTTAATTAAAGAACCAAAATTGACTACCAATTAAAAGTTAGTTAAATACCCTTCACCGTGACAAAAACAATGTTTATTTTTGTCAACACACGAGAAATGAATATCAAGGACATTATAATTTGTACTGGTACACAAATACCACTTGTTAAAAAAAAAGGCTTCGAGCTTGCAACAAACATGTCCAACGGCGCCTATAGTAAGCTATAGGTTCTTTATAACGTTATGATATGACTCACCCGAATGGTACCGACTCTCGTTCCGCGTGAGTCGCCTGTTGGTCCTTCCAGGCGGCGAGCGGAGTGCTGCTGCCGACCTCACTGCGACGCGATAAGAAACCACACACGTGACCACACACACGCACACGGATGCAGACGCCACAGAAAAGGACGAATGTCAATTTTGGAATCGAGTGTTTTCGCAACGAATATTAAAAATCATTTTTTTTATATTATTCTACAAACTGCCGTGGCTCACACGCAGCGCGTGTCCCGGTCGAATTGTGTTTGCTTGAACGGAAATAATAATTCGATTCCAAAGTTGTTTACAACTTTAATCACCATGTTAAAATTAACGAGAACCTCCCTCTAGACTCGCCATTCTCATCAGACATCATTAAGATATTACATATCCTAATTATGATATTTATTCTTTTAATACTTGTTTCATATTGGTAAATGAGTTTGAACTTTTTTTCTCCAGTCCTCCATCTCTAATTAATGAATACAGCGATATGAACAATACAAGATAGTTTAGAGATGGGGATGTAACGTAGCACACCCGCAACCACATTTTACCTACAGGCACGCAGGCTTTGTTATAATTGTCGAGACAGGAACTTATCCCTGATAGACGCCCGTCTCATTAGTCACAGAGGCATCGAACGAAACGCGTACACATAGAACGTCTCACTAGACACATGGATCAGTTACATTGCATCGTATAAGAACATGGAATACACATGCACGTTTGTTCGCTTCATTAATTATGACATAGCGACGAGCATAATGACTTATATTTTATTGGGAACATCAAAGAAACTTTAATAAAATAACAAATACTTTATTTATAGTAAACACTATTAAAATATCAATAAAAAAGTTCTCTTCTTTAAATAATTTGTTTACTTAAAATTATGTTTTTCAATTTTATTAAAACTGTGAAAAAAGTCCAAAGTATATTTATTACTTTTTGAGTACCGAAACTGTCGTAGTTTTAATATTATTTAAATTCTAAGAATAGAGAAATATCAATAAGAAGGCGGGTTAATGGTCTGTAAATAAAAATTTGTTACAGAAAGGCAACACTGGAATAGATAACGCTATTGTTGACATTTCTAAATACAAAGCACGGCATCTGATAAGCAATAAATGCGTCTGAATACAGATGAACGTTCACGGGTTGCATATAGATTTGCGATAGTGAATCATTCATTGGGCGACACCAACGCTCTGTTGAAATGTCTATCCAGCATAGCTTAGTAATTTGAAATAAGAAAAAGATGTCAAAACATTTTTTTTCTTAATACGAAAACAAAAAAAATTCTTAGTCTTTAGCACCGTCGCATAAATTCAATTTCACATTTTTGTTACATTATTCCTAAAACAAATACAACAAATAAAATTAATTTACAAAATCGTAATAAAATACGAATATGCAAAAAAAACTTTTTCATAACGATACAGATTATTTAGAAATAAAAATTAATTCATATGGCCAGTACGACACAGTACGATGACATTTACTTCCTAAATAAAAAAAACCTTTTTTTTGTCGCCTTTCTTTTTTTTACAAACAATAACTGACATTTCACACAGAGCTATTTAAGAGCATTTTGTTAAAGCATTTTATGTTACCGTAGTGAGAAAAGGGACTAAATTGAAATTTGTGATTGTATAAAATTGAAGAATGAGTGATAATATAAGTAACGCTAAGATTGAAGTTGACGTGGTGCGTTTAGATTCCGACATCATCGATGAACATCTTCGATCTTCAACTGCGGTATTGCATGACATTTTAAATGATGGAAACTATCAACGCACGGAAAATGTTGGACAAGCCTGTCCGCAGTGCGGCAAACTGTATAAAAACACTAATACGTTGCATATGCATTATATGCTTAAACATCCAGAAAATCAAGTAGACGTTCAGTGCACTTCGTGTAACAAAAAGTATCCGTCATTGTTGAGTTTGCAAAAACATATACGCTACATGCATCGATATAACCATCGTTGTAGGGCTTGTTACAGGACTTTCGCGTCACCCGAGATGCTGGAAGAGCACGGGGCATGTTGCAGTAAATCCGAGGCACCATGTGAATTGTGCGACAAGATATTTGATTCGCAGTTAGCCCTTCGCAATCACTTGAAGTACAAGCACCCGGAGCACAAAAACTATTATTGTAATGTGTGCAGAAGAACTTTTATGAGTGATCGTGGGTTGGCCAATCACATGGCCTCGATTCACCCGCCTCGTGCTACCGAATGCAACTGGTGCGAACGGGTCTTCAATTCTTTGCCTGCGCTTCAAAGTCACATTCTCCACAAGCATTCGCGTGATGGCGTCAGATGCATTCAATGCCCGAAGATGTTCACTACCAAATCAAGTCTTAGTCGACATCTGAACAAAGTACATGGTGGTGGCGAACCTAATTACTTTTGTGGTGTTTGCAGAGATAGCTTTGTAAGCCCCGACGAACTCGTCGGCCATGTCATACAAAAACATTCATCTGCCGACGAAGATTAATTGTTATTCACTATTCGTGAGAAATAAATTTTCACACACAGTAATTGCCTAATATTATTTAATCATACACCCTTAAAAATAGATAAAGGAATAGTTTTGAAAATGATATAAGTGGTTTTTAGCCTCAATGCACGAATGGTCCTATAGGTTTCTATTAATATATGAAAGAATTAAAATTATAACTTAAATCATAATTTGTGGAGTATGTTAAACCCACCCTATTATATTACTGCTAATCTACAAACCAAAAGATGAAAGTATTTAATTAAAAATACTCAAATACAATAAAGAACGTACACATTAAACATACGTATATTACGAGCGAAGTATTTCACATAGCGTAGTGAAGATATTAAATTTCAATGAATCGATGCATTGAAATAATGCACATAGTTTCGTAAAACGTGAAATATTCAAAGTCAGATTTTTAGATTTGAAAAATTCGAATACTGATATTATATGCGTATGTACATTT